>FTLJ01000047.1:0-37379 GCA_900155495.1 Porogramme epimiltina | reverse complement strand
CACCTAGACGCACCCTCGGAGGGGGCGGTCCTGCCGGCGTGATGTCCAGCCATGGAGGCGGCGGGCGAGGGGAGGGGGGGCGGAAAGGAAGGAGGATGTCCTCGAGCGAGGGGCCAGACGGCGGGTCGATTCCGCGCCCGCTCAGGATCCGGTCGAGCTCGCCGGGGGGCATCATGTAGGGGTGCCGGCTTTCAAAGATCACCGAGTCCAGGGGGACCGACACGCGGTTGTGGGCGCCTCCGAAGCTCGGGGCGTCGACGAGGATAGTCCGGGGTTTCTGCGCCTTGGGGTGCGGGGTGTCTTTCCTCGCCATCGTCTTATGTTTGTCGTAGCCGGTTGGGCTGGGAAGGGAGCAGTCATCGGGCGTGTCCGCGCGGCGGTGGATACGGGTAGAAGCTGGCGCGCCCGGGGGAAGGGGCTTCGACTTGGGAGGGGGGGTGGTAGTGCCATAGCCCGTGATGCCATCGTCGTCTGACCCAAGAGTGTCCTCACAGTCCTCCTCCATTGGCGTGTGCAGGGGGCGCTCTGGCGATGGGGAAAGCTCTATAACCTCCGGCTCTTGTCGGTCCGTATAAGCAGCTGGGCGATAAGTTTTAAGAAAGATCGCCATTGCCTCCTCCATGTCCAGGCGCGACAGGTTGTGGGCTACATTGTTGCGGGAAGTGCGCGGGGGGCGTCCAGTCGATGCCGTCGCGAAAAGGGCGGTGCCCATACCACCGTTTCCAGCAGTGCGCGGGGGACGGGGCAGGGTGAACGGCGTGGTGGGGGCGAGGGCGGGTCGGTCAGCCCATTGTTTGCCCTTGTTCGGGGGGTCCGGACGCTTGCGCTTCTGGGGGCGCTTGGCGTCGTCGTCGTCGTCGTCGTCGTCGTCGTTGGGGGGCGGCACATAGCGGGGAGCGTTCGGGTCTAGGTTCTCTTTGTCAGACCCCTCTTCATCGTTCAGAGGTCGTCTGGGCGAAAAGCTCGTACCCTTTGCACGGTAATGCGTTAGCCGTGATAGAGTCCCCTCCCTCAGGAGGGTCTGCGTCTTGCGCGGGGCCGGCATAGGCATTTGCAGGACTGCAGGGGGGGCAGGCGGGTTGGGGGTCTCCACCGCTATCGCGAGTTCTACATCGCTTTCTTCCTTTCCGCTCTTCTGTAAAATGCTTGTTTAGAAGAGTGCACTATCGCATCAGCGGTCAACATACCGGTTCGCGTTCCGTTTCGGCAGGGGGTAGGTCTCCTTCGGGGCTTATGTCCGGCACGCGGGGCTCAGCCATCGCATCCAGCTCGTCCTATGTGCGCGTCATCAGCATCATCGTAGGAAGGGTTCATAGTGGGCTTAATACCATGCTATAGCGCGGCGGCGGGAGCCTAAGTTCAGGGATGGCGTTCAACGCCGCGGCTTCCGGCCAGGCGTCGTTGTCTTCGACGATCTGGTCTTCTTCCGGGGGGTCGCTCAGTGCTCGAGGGGGTGAGGAGGGGGGCGTCATTCTGAGGAGTTGCGCCGTTCGAGTCAGCGTTTTTAAAGGGGGGGCATCCCTCGTACCTCCAGTCGCTCCGTTGTCATTCGTCCCCTTCGTCGGTTGTTCTGGGCGCCGTTTTCAAATTTTTTGGTCAGCCCAGGGGCCATCCCAGCCTTTCTGTTGGTTGGAGTCGGTGAGCGCACAGTATGCGTTGAATAGCCGTTGTGTATGTTCACGCACCGCAGTCATGGGTTGGACACACCCGAGTGATAGGGTTCATTGAAGCTCTTCCAACTCAGGGAGGGCGTCGCCTGGGTTGTGTGCGGCGTATCGGGTTCGTCTCGGGCTCGTATGTCCCCTTCCAGAGGACTCCGTTGGTCAGACCAGCTGTGGCCAGCATCACCTGTTGCGCTGGTGGTTGTATCGAGTCAAGGGACGCCTCCGCCATTTCGCCATCAAAGCGTTGATAGTTTTCCGCGTTGTCGTTGTTGCCTTACTGGCAAGTCCGGCTGATAAGGTTCATCGAAGTTTTCTGGTTGTAAGGGTTGTGTGAGGTGTCAAACGGCGACCGTCCCCCTTTCGTAAGTCACCTTCTGCATCCTGCATCATCATCGTCAGCTCTCGTTGTCAAAGGTGCGTGCTTAGCTTGTCAGGTGTTCGGTGCCATTCCCTTCACTAAGACCACAGCTCGCGCGATTTGAGGTTGGTATCATCCCGCTTGTCCTCCTTGTGGTGGTGATGGTTATGTTTGCGTGGCCGTCTATGCTCACTTGGCCTCGTTTCTCTGCGCGCGTTATCGATCATTGTTGTTTGTCAAATCAGATTACGTTTTCGGCCCGCTCTCTCTGGCACGTGCTTTCTTAGTCGTACCACCTTCAGTCCTTTGTGTTCGCCCGTTTACTCGCCGGAGCTCCTCCTCTCTTTGTCCCTGCCATCTCTCTTTCTACCGTGCGCCATCCTCGGCTATCCTCGCTTGCGTCGGGTCCCGTCCATTCTTCCCGCCGGCCTGTGTTCTTCGCCGTCCCCCAGGGGGAGGCGTGCTTCAGATCAGGTAGGCCCTGCTCGTCGTCTTAAAGCTCTACCATTCGTCTTTCTTTTCTCATTTTTGCTTATGCGCGTCTTTGCCCAGCTTGTTGACCGTTCTGCGGTCTCACCGTGTCTTTGCTGTGCCCCTCGCACCGCCTCAAGGGTGTGCGTACATTATTGGTCAGTGTCCGGGTGCTCGCTCAGCCTAGGTCTTGCCTAGGCGTTTAGTAAAGCCCTGCTTCATCACTGATTCCCTCTACTTCTGGCTGATAAGGTTTATAGAAGCCATCAGGCTGGGGGCGTTGCACTGGGTCTGCATGAGGTGCCGGTCAGCGACCCTCTTTGTTTCTCGTAAGTTTGCTCTGCATCCTATATCGTCATCGTCATCCACTACTTTCAGCATCCGTTCACAGCTTTCCATAGGCATCTCCTTCCGACCCGCTTCCAGTAGGGGCCGTCGGTCGCATCAATGTGGTTGTCGCTGATATCCGTTTGCACCCCCACAGCGAGGGCGGTTGTGGCTCGGTGTGTAGTTTGTGCGTGCGCGTCCTCCCCACTCCGTTGCATTGTCAGCTAAACTGTCCGGTCAGATCCGTTTGTGCTTATCCGTACTTCCGGTCCATCCCACCGGCCTGTACCTCATTGGTCATGTCATCCCATTCAATTCTTGGTATTTCGTCAATTTACTCTCCGCATCTCGTCTCCCCTGCCTTGTGCCCATGTGCCGCCCTCGGCAGCCTTCGCTAAAATTCCGTCCCGTCCGCTCATCCGTCTGCCCATGGCCTCCGCTTCCTCGAGTTCCTTCCATCCGCTCCCCCAGTCGTTCTCATTAGTAATGCCGCTTATATATCTTTTCTGCGCTCCCCTCTCCTGGCCCTCCTCAAGTCCGATCAGGAGTGTCTAGAGGGAGTCGAATCGGCGGGAGGGTGATCGCAAACAGCTCCTCGTTGGATGGGGGTTGCCAGCTTTGACCCGGTCTCGGGACAACCTCCCACAGCAGTGGGAGGGTCGGCCGGGTTGCCTTCTCCATCCGGGCGTTGCCGCTCACCGGCTGGGTTCCTCCTGTCGTCTCGACCCAGACCGTCTTCGGTTGCGGGCCCCGTGCTATCGTGCTTGGTCGTGGGTCCTGCGCTACCATCGGGCTCGTCCAGGTGAGCGGTAGGGATAGGGGGCTGAGTGGTGGGGGGCTAAGCGAGATGACAATGAGCGGCGGGGGAGCGATGTGTGATTCGGCTAATCCAGGCTTGCTTGTCGCAGCCGCCGGCCTTGGTGTGTCCCCCGGTCCTTCGCCGTCGTCGCCCTTCTGGCGCCTCCAGTCTCCAAAATCGACTCGGATGTCCAGGACCTTCGCGTCCTCGTCCAGCGTCAATCTTGCAATGCTCACGTGCCTCCTCGCTGCGTCCTGCATGTCTTGCTTCGTGAGCTCGACTGTCTTTCCAGGGATGTTTGGGATTCGGACGACCACGTGCCGTGCCGGCTCCTCTTCCGTCGGGCATGTGACTTGGAGGAGGAGTGAGACTGCATCGTCCGTTACTGCTAGCACCTTCGTAATCATCCCTTCCACCTGTAGGTCCGTCGCCGCGAAGACCCTGTCTTCTTTCTTGACTCCTTGTAGTCCACGCCTCCTTCTGATAACTGAGAGAGTGTATAGGCGGACCTCCAGGCCCAGCCTTAGGGGTCGTTCCGGTGCGATTGGGGCATCATAGTGGATCGCGTCAGGCGGTGTGTGTGGGGGGTACTCCGGTGGGTTTGCAACTGTTATCAGACTCATGTGTTGTACACAGAGCCTCATCGGAGGGGTAGGTGGCAGATGGTCCATGGGTAGCGAGGTGAGGGTTCCTCCTCCGCTCTGCCCGACGCAACATCCTTAAAGCACGCCCTGGTGAGTTTATTGTGATCGCCTAGCAAGTGTTTATTCTGGCACATTACGTTAATTACGTTACTGTATAGTCTACGCCTTCACTGTTCATCCATGTCTGATCGCAACGGTTGGCACCCAGTAGGCGGTCAGTAGGAGGGAGAGGCGTCGATAAGGTTTCCGATTCCCCGTCTCCTCGCGCTTCTCGGTCACATGACACATTCTCGTATAGGCGCTCATCCATCGTCCTTCTCGTTCTCCCTTTCGCCCTCGCGCGTCGTTCGTTCGTTACGTTTCACGTGTGCCTTTCGACATTACTCTTGGTCCATCTCCGCTCTCATGCGTCTAGTTGTCATTCCTTAGGTATCAACCATATAGTGCTTCATGCACGCGACATCAATCGCAGGGTCCTAGTCTCAGTTGTATTCCGTTGTCGCCAAGCGTGCTATCCTACCATCCGTGCATCCCCGGGGGCCCAGGGATCAGTGCGTAGTCTCAAACAGGGTTTATTGAGCTTCAAACTCTCCTCGCCCCCATCGTCTCTTCTCCACCTTCGTTCTGCGGCGCGAGGGCCTCAGCGCGAACCGTGGGAAAGGACCAGATGGTGATGGTTCGAGTTCAAGGCGCCCCTCTGCTAATTTGTTCTCAGGTGGGGCGATCCTGCCTACATAGAAGATATCGAGACGCCTCGGGAATGCTTGAACTTCATAGACTGCTTGCTACGAGTGCGTATCTGTTTATGTCCAACTTCGGCTTCGTCGTCCCAACTAGCTTTTTCTACCAGGGTCTGGTATTCCTTCATTCCCGTCGCATTGTACACCGCGTGAGTACACCATGAGCTCATCACGCCACTGTACTAAATATGTGATGTGATGAAAGGATATATGCGAGTACAATATCCTCGTCAACCATGTCAGGCTTGATCAAGACCATGGGACTGGTCTCCAGAATGACCTCCGTGAACACAGGCGTGGAGACAACATGCTCTACGCCCTTATGGACTTCAACCAGTCCATTCAGCTCTCTACAGACACCTCCCTCAGAACGTGTCGCAGACCATTCGAAGAGTCACGTTTCGGCGCGCTAATATACAAGCCCGACGACGCTGCCTGGGGGGCACGCTATTACAACCCGTTCGCCTTTGACGTCGCAATGCTCGGCAACCTGTTCCGCTTTCACTTTTCTGTACGCCATTTTTCTAGTTGCTTTGCTAGCGTCGTTGACTAAATCCCGATTGCAGACGGTGGTACCAGCTGTGCCGGCTCTGGCGGCGCTTTTCGACAGAATGACAACACATGTGATGAACGACAGGTTCACAGCTGAGGAGGCGTACGACTTCTTCCGAGCCACTGCCGATAAGCTCCCTGAAGAGGTCATGAAGACACGTTTTTCACTGGATGTCGGGTTCGACGCGATGGTCGACAGCGATGTGTATTGGTCGAAGCTGGCGCCGCAGCTTCGGGCCACGTGGATGCTTCACAAAACCCCCCCGCTGTCTTGGTGGAAGATTCTTCTGGACAGGGTGTTGGGCTACAAGCTCGGCTGGAGGGTGGTTGTATTTGTACGTCGTGTCCTTCGATTCTGAAGGTCTGTTTTTGTCTCTGCCTGTGATTCGTGTGGCAGAGTAGACAGCGAAGTGTACGCAGCACTGTGGTGCGAAACTAGGATAAGTACTTCTAGAGCCTCAGTGTAACGTTTCAACTTATGACAGTCACTACATCTTCACAATGGGCATCCATGATAAATGATATAATTGACTAGACTCGGCGCGAAGACCTGTACATGATTTAGTACGGCTACTCATCTTCCCCGCCGCCTCAAGGTTCTGTTTCCCCCCCCCCCCCCCCCCTCTCNNNAAGGTTTTTTTTCCCCCCCCCCCCCACCCTCTCATGTTTGAGCGGGAGCGTGGGGTATGACAATGTTCTAGTCACGGTAGGGGAGGGTCATATCCCGTATCCTTATGCCCAATACCCAGAGGAAGTGCCGGCTTGAGGTGTCCTGGCATGCTGCTTGTGGCTCCCTGCCAGATATGTTTATTGGCAAGCGAATTACGGACACGTGATCGTTGCCCGAGTGATGTTAGTAGCCTTGTCGAACGAAGTTCAACTCCGCTCTGAGTTCCAAGCTTTCGTCCCATTCCGTAGGCATTGTGTCACCTCGCCGCGTAGGACCAGTCATGTCTATGGAAAGTGAGATCCATAATGGGATTTCCATACCAAACGTAGGTTGATTGGCCGACTCTCCTCAGAATTTCGCGTAAAGCTCACGGTACAACATTGTAATTACATCACGTAGATCCCTCGGCCTGTACATGAGTTTGGGTCTGACGGCCACCCTTCAAGAGCACGGATGAGCGAGTTTTGGACACAATTCCGTCCCTGGCTCCTAACACAAGGCCTCGACG
The DNA here is from genome assembly GCA_900155495.1 of Porogramme epimiltina. NCBI lineage: Eukaryota > Fungi > Basidiomycota > Agaricomycetes > Polyporales > Polyporaceae > Porogramme > Porogramme epimiltina. The sequence continues at coordinate 30,646 of FTLJ01000047.1, read as the reverse complement.
TGTACGCTATCGAAAAACCTGCGCCCGCATTTGCTGTGCGGTGGCGCACACCCATTGGAGCACCGCCAGTGTCCCTGCCCTATGCTACTTGCAGACGGGATATAACCTGGCAACCGTCTCACTTTAACACACAGGTATGTGCTGCTATTGGCTAGTATCCCGTTGTCTCACATACCACTGCTATAGCCTCGCCTCGCTCCTGCACGCGATGCCTTGGGCAGGGATGTTATGCTCAAACTCGTTGATAAACACAGCATAGAGCACAGAATTTATGAGAACCTTCTGCCGTATATCTCACATGAGGATCCAAAGACTTTCCCATGTGTACTTCCACCGTCGAAGATACTCGATACCCCACACGAGTATGTGGTCGTGAGCATGCCCATGTATGTCTGTCCCACGTTGCGTCCGAGGTATATTGTATGTCGCTAATCCGCTCTCAGGTGGGGAAATCCTGTCCACATAGGAGATATTCAGACACCCCGGGAATGCTTGAACTTCATAGATTGCTTATTGCGGGTGCGTCTTTCTCCATGTCCAACCCTGCTCTTGTTGCGATGACTGGCTTTCTTTATCAGGGTTTGATATTCCTTCACTCTCGTCGCATTGTACACCGTGTGAGTACCCTGCGACCCTCGTCGCGCTGTGGTACTGAATATGCGCCAAAAGGATATATGCGAGTACAACATCGTCGTCAACCACTTCAGGCTTGATCAAGATCATAGGTCCGGTCTCAAGAACGACCTACGTGAGCATAGGCGTGGAGACAACGTGCTCTACGCCTTTATGGACTTCGACCAGTCCATTCAGCTTCCTGTGGACACCTCTCTCAAAACGTGTCGCAGACCGTTCGATGAGTCATTCCACGGTTCGGAAATCTACAAGTCCGACGACGCCCTCTGGGGGGCACCCTATTACAACCCATTCGCCTTTGACGTCGCCATGCTCGGCAACCTATTCCGCTTTCACTTTTGCGTATGTCACTCTTCTAGCCTTCATGCCGGCGTTATTGACCAAGCGACTTTCGGGTTGCAGACAGTGGTACCAGCTGTACCGGCCCTAGTGGCACTTTTCGACAGAATGACAACACATGTGATGGACGACAGGTTCACAGCTGAGGAGGCGTATGACTTCTTCCGAGACAGTACGCATAGACTCCCAGAAGACACGCTGAAGACACGTCTTGAATTGGTAATCGGTTTCGACGCGATGGCAGATAGCGATGTGTATTGGTCGAAGCTGTCCCCACCACTTCAGAAGACATGGGCACGCTACAGAACCCCTCCTCTGCCTTGGTGGGCATATCTTTTGGATAGGGTATTGAGCTATAAGCTCGGCTGGAGGCTGGTCGTGTTTGTACGTCGTGTTCTTCAATTCTAAGGGTCTCTTTTCGTTTCTGCCTGTGACTTGTGTGAGCTCGTCGATGCGCTTCTATGACACCTTCGTCTTGGGCTCCTTCCACTCTAAAATCTTAACGATGCCCACACCAGTACTGTTCCTAATCGAACGTGAACAGTCGCACTAAGGATCAAGGCTCAGTGTTCGCCCAAAGGCTTGAGCTTCGTCTTTGGACAGCCTACGTTGTTGGACAACACCTCATCGGATATTCGAACTAATGTCGTAAGTGTGTCTCTAGGGAGTAGTAAATCCATAAACATCCGAGTTCATTCCCGTCCTGCCCCTCGTCGGGCCCAAAGGCTGGTAGTCGCGTTGGCTACGCGTACGACCGCACCTTCGAGAACCAGAATGGCCGCTCGTTCTTGAGTGCCAGCGGTGTTGCCTCTCCACTCTCGAGATGTACGGAGTCATACGTGCGGAGGTCTAGGCGGTTCCATCGGCCCAGAGGACGTGAGCGCAAGTCGAGGATCATCTGGAATGAGTAGCGCATGCCGCCAGATCCGGGATCCAGGAGGTCCTCTATGTGTAGCTCGGTGCCATCCAGATACCATGTACCGATCAGAAAGCCCTGAGGATCGTTGAGAATCGGATTGCGTAGGCGGCAGTGCCGGGTCACGTACCTTTGCACGGAGAGAGGGCTTGAGTAGTGGAATGACGTGCGATGGTGTTTGTTCCTCATTGGTGAGAAGAGATAGGACTTGACCGTCGGGGTAGAACCGTCTATCCCGGGGTGGTGAGTAGTGCGACGGCATCAGGCAGAGATTCACTCACAGGTATCTATAGTAGGTGATGAGGTGAGTGTACTATTGGTCATGTACGCATCAGCATCCGTCATGCTCAGGCTCATATGCTCTCCTAGCACGCACGTTCACCCAGACGTTCTCTCCAACGCCGTTACGACTGTAGTGTAGGACAAGTGTGGCAATCAACGAAAATGAATGTCATTGATGATCGAAGTACGTACATGTAATGACAGACAGCGATGTAGACCCCATCGAAACGCACGCGCGGATGCTCAATGTAAACTCGTCGGTAGTCCATCATATACTTCGTAACTAGGTCGTCGACTTCCTCCTCGTCGGCTATCTGCGGTGGTTGGTATATTGTCTTGACCATAGGCCTTCAAGAAACGTCATCAAGTCAGTGCACCAAGGACAACAACCGAAATAGCGAAACTCGCCTCCAGATAGAGGCATCCAACGTGATAACCCGCGCTTTCCGGTTCACTCGCGCGAACCTCTCGAGCGCAGTGTGATCGACCAGCCGCAAGACGATAACAAGCAGCTCATCCGGGAGCATCTCCAGCGGGACGCTCTCCTTCTCGTCTTCAGGCTCGAACGCCAGCTCCACCGGCCACGCAGCGACGAGACTCGCGAGCGTGCCCGAGACGAATCCCTCTCCGCGCGCGTGCGCGACCGGCACTGGCACATGCCCGCGCGAGATGTCCAGTGCCTGCATCTCGTGCGCGACGCCGTCCACCGCGTCCGCCTTCCCCGTGGATGGCGCCTTCTGGTGGTGCGGCCGACGTGGATGCGCCGCGGCGGCCGCGCGGTACAGCTCGTCTTCGATGAGGTGGTACGCGCGGTCGACGTTCGGGTCCATGCGGAAGGCGGTGCGGTACAGCCGAAGTGCGTCGTCGAGCTCGCTCCGCTGCTCGTGCTGCACGGCCCGCCGGTAGACGTCTACCGCGAGCTGGAGGGACGGCCCGAGCTGCGCGGCGACGGAGCCGGGGTGCGCCTTGCGGTGAACGGGTGGAGGGGAAGAAGAGGCGCCATGCGACACGCGGCGGTGTGCTGGTCGGTGGGGACTGGTGGAGGGATGTGCCTCTGCGTCGTGAGGAGCACTGGAGGTGCTGGAGGTGGTGGCGCCGTCCCGAGCGGGATCGTTGGTGGGGGCGGGGGCTTGGCCCGATTGCACCTTCTTCTTACTCCGGACCTCCTCGAGCCATTGCTGTCTAAAGCGTGCGAGCTCTTCAGTCTCATCCGCCGCGTTGTCCTTGGTGACTTGCATACCGCACGGCTCTACGAACGTCAGCGAGATGGTGGAACGCACCCAAGTAGCTGAGGGGTGTGTAAGCGCGCACGCGAGTGACTTAATCATGCTCTGCCCTGACGTCTAAATTAGGTGTAGCCGGTATAAGAATATGCTAATACAGCCTCCTTAAAGGTCACAGCCTGGGTTCTAATCAAAGTAAGCTTGGCATAACAAACCGTTGTTATCGGGTAATACAACACCAGTATCAGAACGGTACGTGTACCTTTCCCATTTCGTCACTGCGCCCCTTCGTCCACGACCACTCACCCGACTCCCACCACCCGCCCCCCACTCACAGTCCTCGCTCTCTCTCTCTCGGCTGGCACATTCCGTCTATTCGGGAAAACCATGGAGAGCAATAAGGACGAGGCCCTCAAGTGCCTCTCGATAGCGCAGAAACACCGCAACGCAGCCAACTACCCCTCCGCGCGGCGGTTCTGCCAAAAGTCCATCAACCTCTTCTCCACCGCCGAGGCCGTCAAGCTCCTCGAGATCATAGAGTCTGAAGAGGCGTCGTCCTCCGCATCCTCGACGTCGGGTGCGGGCGCTAGCTCCACCGCTGCCGAGGCGCACCCGTCCGCGGCGGGTGCGCGACACCGGCACCCTGCCGGCAAGGAGGACGAGAAGGGCGGAGGGTCAGGAGCGGGGGCTGGGGGACATGGGGCGCCAAAGAAGAGCTATACGGAGGAGAACATGGCGGTGGTGAAGCGAGTGCGCGCGTGCAAGGCGACAGAGTACTACGAGATCCTGTCGCTGAAGCGGGAGTGCGAGGAGGGGGAGGTCAAAAAGGCTTACCGCAAGGTGTGTTGCGGGAAGCACCATTCTCCAGGAAAGCTTGTTGAGACTGTATTCGTCGGTGGCGCACTTAGCTCGCTCTCGCGCTGCACCCTGACAAGAATGGTGCACCTGGTGCCGATGAAGCATTTAAGAGTAAGTGTTGTTTGAGGCAGTGTCCCCGCTGTGGTGCTAACCAAGCTCTATATGTAGTGGTCTCAAAGGCGTTCCAGGTTCTGTCAGGTGAGCAGCTCGTCGGATTTGCACGCTTCGTGAGCCTAACTGAGGGCTTTACTAGACCCACAGAAACGAGCGATATACGATCAGAATGGCGGCGACCCCGAGTCGCGCTTCAGCGGAATGTCTTCATCTGGCCCGTCACCAGGATTCGCTCGCGGAGGAAGTTTCAGGGCCGAGGGCTTCGACGGAGAGATAAGCCCCGAAGAGCTGTTCAACATGTTCTTCGGTGGTGGTATGAATGGCGGATCATTCGGTGGTGGGTTCGGCGGACCCGGTGGTGAGCAGCTACGAACGTCTACGCAGATGAACTTTCTAACGAGCGCTCCTATTTAGTGTTTACTGCTTCGTTTGGTCCCGGCGGATTCAGGACAGCACGCATGGGTGGACAAAATGTGCGCCAAGAGCAGCAGGCGGCAGAGCCTCGGTCCGCGTGGATGCAGCTCCTTCCACTCTTCATCCTTTTCGCCTTCTCCCTCCTCAATGCACTCCCCAACCTATTCACGACACCACCGACTCCCGACCCCCGCTTCTCGTTTGCGTCGTCAGCGCGCTACAACCTCGAACGGACGACGAACGGCCTCAATGTGAAGTATCACGTCAACTCAGCCGAGTTCACCGGGCATCCCATAGCCGCGGAGCTCGCGCGGAACGACCACAACACGCCTCAATTACGCAAATTTGAGCATAACGTCGAGCGTGCATACACACAGGACCTCTACTCGCAGTGTCAGCGGGGTTTAGACCGCAAACAGCGCCGGAAAGAACAGGAGGTGGGGATATTCGGCTTTGGGACGGACTGGGAGAAGGTGAAGAAGATCGACGAGGAGCCCATTGAGAGCTGCGACAAGCTCAAGCAGATGGGTCTGTTGAAGTAGTGCTGTTTGTCTTAGTCGTACGCTCGTCATTGCATTGTGCTGGTTGTATACGATAGCTCGCTTCAGACGTTCTGAAGAGGATACACCATCTAATCATGTATTTATTCCATTTCTATACGTTCTTGCTCTATGCAACTCGAGGACAGTGATGTCGCAGTGTAAACACGCGCCTGAGCGGGTGCCGAGTCCGGTCCAGGCTCGGGTCGCGGCTGATAATGGGGCGCGCAGGGTGCGCGTGAGGTTCACGCTTGCCAGCGGGGGGGGGGGAGGGAGAGGAAAGAAATGGGATTCGGTGTGTGCTACATGGTGCTCCCAAATTTACTCCTGGGCCTGCTTGGCGCGCTCGAGCTTGAGGTAGAACTCCTCCTGGCGCTGGACTGGAATGCGGCAAACACGAGTCAGCGGTCGAACGGACGATCAGAGGGCACGGGGGAGCATCGTCGAGCCATGGATGATCTGCGAGAAGGGCGAAATGCTTACCGCGCGGGATGTGCACACCGTACCTATTGGGAAGGGGGTAAGGACGCATGACGCGATGGGAGAGGAGGAAATAGAACTGACCAGAAAGCGTAGCCCGCGCTGGTGCCGAGGCCCAGGGAGGTGGTGAGGTCGAGCCAGAAGCGCTTCCTGAGCTTTCCGGTGATGGGTCTGATCATGGTTGGGGATGTGCGGGGGGTGGAGGGGGCGACGACGAGGACGAAGTCGAGGGCAAAGTCGGGATGAAGAGCGGAACGGCGCTGGCGCCGGGGAAGTGGGCGGTGGCCTTGAGCCAAACACGCGTCAACATGCTTGCGGGAGCGCACTGAGACAGAGTCGACTGCAGTCTCGCTCACTCGCTCCCTTGATCGACCCCGCCACGGTACGGACTTCCGGCCAGACTCTCTCGTATTCTAGCCCTTATCCCCTGCTTCATCCACCCCAGCCCCCGCCCATCGCCTCGCACCCGCCCCAGCCGTCCCTCATAGCCTCCGACCCAGCTTTCCAAGTACCCCCGCACTTCCATCGTACCATCCTCATACAGCTCGATCATGGATCAGGACGCGTCCAGTTCTGGCGGTTGGCGGTTCGCACAATGCTTCGGCGACAAGGGCGAGGTAGAGGATATCACAGAAGGTGCGTCGCCCGAGCCCTGTCCCTCGAGCCACCCCGCCGAGCGTCTTATCCCGCTTGCCCCGCACCCACAGCCGACATCATCTCGACCGTCGAGTTCGACTCGACAGGCAACTACCTTGCAACGGGCGACAAGGGTGGCCGCGTCGTCCTTTTCGAGCGCAATGAGATGGTGAGCACTGCGCCCCGCGTGTCTCGCGCCCGCCTGCCCGTGATTGCCGTCACGATTGCGGCGTGCTGACCCGACCCCCCGCGCCGTGCCGCCCGCAGAAAAAGACCTGCGAGTACAAGTTCTACACCGAGTTCCAGTCGCACGAACCCGAGTTCGACTACCTCAAGTCCCTGGAGATCGAGGAGAAGATCAACAAGATCAAGTGGTGCAAACGGCAGAATTCGGCGCACTTCTTGCTATCTACGAACGGTGCGTGGCGCTCTGTTGATCGTTGCGTCGCCACTGCGTCTCAACTTGCCTCCACGCAGACAAGACGATAAAGCTATGGAAGGTGTTCGAAAAGCAGCTACGGGTTGTCTCGGAGAGCAACCTGCTCGATGGACAGAAGTCATTACCCGCGCCCATGTCGCCACAACATCTGAGATTGCCCCGGATGACGCAACAAGACAACATCATCGCTGCCGTACCACGCAAAGTGTACTCTAACGCGCACGCTTACCACATCCACTCCATCTCCGTGAACTCGGACCAGGAGACGTATATCTCCGCGGACGACCTCCGGATTAACCTCTGGAACCTTGACATCAGTGACCGGAGCTTCAGTAAGTCCTGGCAGCAATTTGTGTATTTCATATACTTATGATATCAAAGACATTGTCGACATCAAGCCCGTGAACATGGAGGAGTTGACTGAGGTCATCACCGCGGCCGAGTTCCATCCCCTACACTGTAACCTGTTCATGTACAGCAGCTCGAAGAGCAACATCAAGCTTGCTGACATGCGGGATTCTGCACTGTGCGACAAGCACGCTAAGAGTGCGTCATACTTTCATATTGTCGCATCACGCAATGCTGACCTTCTCGCGTAGTGTTCGAGGAGGAGGAAGATCCAACAAACAGGTCATTCTTCTCGGAGATCATCTCGTCCATCTCAGATGTCAAGTTCAGCCGCGACGGGCGGTACATCCTGTCGCGCGACTACCTGAACCTCAAGATCTGGGACATCAACATGGAGAATCGGCCGCTGAAGACGATCCCAATCCACGACCATCTCCGCGGCAAACTGTGCGATCTTTACGAGAACGATTGCATCTTCGACAAGTTCGAGTGTGTTTGGAGTGGCGATGACAAGTGAGTCCTCGAGATTTCACATGGCTGCTGCGCCCCACTTCCGGAGAATCGTTCTTTTCCCTCGCGTGACCCTGACCTAGTCTCTTTCCCCGCACAGGCATGCGCTCACGGGCTCGTATCACAACTACTTCCGGATATTCGACGTGGAGACGCTCAGTGACGTCGTCCTGCAAGCGGACAAGTCTGCGTTCAAGGCGAAGAAGATTGGTGGCCCTCTACCGGGCAACAAGGCCGGCATGAAGAACGGCATGCGGCCAGGCGGCCTGCGGGAGAACATGGCGCTTGAGACGCTCGACTTCAACAAGAAGATCCTGCACGCGAGCTGGCACCCGAGGGAGAACACCATTGCGGTGAGTAACAATGTGCTTCTCTCATCTGTCTGCGTACTCAGTACCATCTTCTATCAGATTGCCGCTACGAACAACCTCTTCTTGTACAGCGCCGCATGAGCTGTCCTTCCTCATCCTCACTCCCCGCACCCCTCCCACTTCCTTTCCACCCGACCTCCCCCTCACGTATCACGACACACGATGCCAACACCGACGGAGCCTAGATTGACGACCCCGAGATACCGAGACCTCCAGACAGACATTGCATTTGCATCCCGTACCCCCTCATCACGACCTCCCCTCCCTCGTTGCATCCGCAAGAAGCCCAAAGCCTCACGCTCACTCGCATCCCGATCCCCCACGTACTATACATGCGCGTTGCAGCGCCCTTCGTTGTCGCCCCCGGCGTGCCGGGTACACTGCACTACCTCACGTCCCCACTAATTGTCGCCGTACCCTCCCGCCCCACGTGTTGCGACCACCGTCGGACCTCCGTTCTAACGTACACACTACTGTACATTACCAGGGCGCTGCGGCGCATGCGCCCTTCTTACGTCCCGTGTCTCCCGTGTCTCGTTCTCGTCTCCCTCAGGCTCCATCCGGTTGTTGACACTGCGTCTCGTGCCCCCTCAGCGTCCACGTCTGCGTTTACCCCGTCCATCCCCCCACCCCCGCGTTGTTTGTATCATTCATCCTCTCCTCTTCGAGCCTTCCCGCCAGACCTTCTCCTCTGCACCTCCAGCATTATCCCCTCGGCATGTTGCGTCTAGCGCACGCGCACCACCACGTCCTCCCGCACTCCATATTTACAACGAAAGAATGAGGGAGGTGGTAGTTAGTACAAAGTAGAAGAGCAGAATGTATATTTGAAGGAATCAACGTCTGGCGTGTGCCTCGAACAAATACATGATGCACATGTGAGTTTGCTATGCCGCTCAGCTACGGCAAATGTCCTGGCCTAAGTATACGTAGGACGAAGTGTGCATCAGTAAGACCGCCTCTACCATGCGGGACATCCGGTGTTCCAGTGATAAGCATGGAATGAACGATTAAGGAGAGATCCGGACCGGTATGTAGTGTGCAAGGTCCACGACAGGGCCATCGTGCATTCGTTCAGGCCTGTACTAGTACTGAGAAGCATCATGGTGGGTGTCACTGGACACAACTTCGAATCGTTCGAGAGGAGTGACTGCGGCATGATGCAAGATATGATCCCTGATGAGGCACTGTGCATCAGTCTTCCACGACAGCTGTGTGGTCTCGCAGCACCTTCACGCAGCTGTGTTGCCTGCCTAACGATGTTCGCACCCACCACAAAACACCTAGAACTCAGGATAGGGGCGGGCGAAAGACACAAGGCAACCGTCAGGTGGACAGGCGCTTATGCATATCGCTGGATTCCCCTAAGGCGTTGGCGGCACTCTTTCCAGCATGCAGTGCATCTCCGCCCGTTTCCCTCTCATTTCGAATCGTGCCATAAACTCAAACCACTCAAACCACGCCTGTGCCGTATGTATCCAATTTACACTGATTTTCCTCCGATGTCTCAGCTCAGATACTCGATCTTCAGAGCTAGCTGGCCCCCGTTCGCTCGAAGGTCCGGGATCGCCGGTGGATCACATTAGGCCCATGCACTCATGACTCAACGCGAGGCATTCGTGTTTGGCCCACTGGGTTGTCTGCAGGTGTGCACACTCGAGCTTTCATGTCCCATCGGACCAAGTGTTTATGTCATGATGGGTAGTTCCATTCTTTTCCCCCGCTCCTGTCGCTGATAGAAACGCCAAATTCTATTCTCCCAAAGATGGAGATCGTGTTTGCTGCACCCCCAGAACGCTGTGATACTACCAAGTCCTGTCCACGGAAGCATTGTACATCACCCGCTCGCTCAACAAAGTGGTATGTATACTATCTACAATGCTCACACGCGACATCCAAGACGGAAGATTGTACGTACGAAATGCAGCGGCTCCGTACGTCTGCCTCGTGAAAGAATAGCAGCAAGAAGCATTACACGCGGTGATTCATACTGCGTGATAGGGCAGACATGGGGCTGTCAAAGGGGTTTCATTGACCACCACCTGGCTAGATGCAACGAAGTCTTGTAGGCAGCCTCGCAGGTCCGAGTGTCTGAATGGTGGCGGTTATGTAGGTCACCAGGTGTAAGATGAAAAATTCCACCCCGAGCTTTGACCGGTGTGTGCACCGCTGAAAACTCGTGCTATATATCAGGTCGATCCCGTCTCTTCACTCCTCACTCTACCCTGGCACTCGCCAAGCCTCCGAGTCTGCTGTCCCCGCCGTCCCTGCCTAGCCGCCGTCTCATCGAACCCCGTCGCAAGATCTCTACACCCCCTTTCTCTCGTGTCGCGTTTTCTCATCCCGTCGCTCCGACAACGTCCTCGTGCATCGGCTCTGTCTGTTCCTACATCTGTTTGTCCGTGGCTCTTCTTCAGACGTCACCTGTATGTTCTTCCGAACGTCGTGTGAAGGGGCTCAGAGCTAACGTCTGGTATCAGAAACACCTGCAATGTGGTTACTCAACACCGCCGACGCTAGGGTGAAGTTCTTTTCTGAGCCGTCCGATGTTCCCGACGGTTACGCGATTGTATCCCACATCCACTCCAACGGTGACTCTGATTGGTCGCTCAAGAAGGTGCAGGATCATAATCGTCAATGTGATCAAGACAACATTATTCCGTTGGAAAGCGACAAGCTTCTTCTCAAGATCCGGAAGTCCTGTTCCACTGCAGCCGAGTACGGTCTTCAATGGGTTTGGATCGACTTGGCGTGTTTGAACAGGAGCAGCAGCAGCGAGCTATCCGAGGAAATTAACTCCGTTTTCTTATGGTTCTCTCATTCCGAAGTTTGCTTCGCTCTACTCGACGACGTCCTGCATGCCGAGGAAGACCCCGCCGCGGACGGTTCCGAGTTCAGGTCAGCAATGTGGCACACACGCGGTTGGACCTTGCAAGAGCTCCTATCCCCCCTCAACGTTATCTTCATGACCCGCGATTGGACGCCCATTGGCACCAAGCGCGAGCTCTGCAGTGTGCTCAGACAGGTGACCGGGATCGAGGAAGATTATCTTACCCACAAGAAGTCTATATTCTCTGCTTCTGTAGCGACACGCATGTCCTGGGCCTCCGAAAGAAACACATCTCGAGAAGAGGATGAAGCATACTCTCTCCTCGGAATTTTCGGCGTCCAAATGACCGCAATCTACGGCGAAGGAAGGCGCGCATTCCAACGCCTACAGGAAGAGATCATCAAGCAGGGCCCGGACACTAGTCTTTTCGCATGGGGACCATGCCCCTCTGACGAGTACCGTATCCCGAAGGCCCCCGCGAACCCCTATGAACGTATGGCCGACGAACAGCCGCCTCTTCCCGATGTGGACGAAATCCCTCTCCCCCACGAATCGTTCCTTCTCGCTTCTTCCCCCCAAGACTTTGCCAAGAGCCGCATTACGTTCACTCCGGCTCTTCGCAGAGTATGCCAGCCTTATCTACCACACCACCGACAAGTTAAACCGGTACGTCTCATTCATTCCTACTGGCCTATTGTGTGAGGCTCAATGTATTTTATTAAGGAATCCCCCCTATCCGACGCGGTACGTCTTATTCATTCCTACTAGCTTATTCTATGATCCTCAATACAGTTCGTTAAGGAATCCTCCCCATCCAAAGTCTGCGACCGAACTTTTGGCCCCTTCGGCAGCATCGAGTACCCTTCCGTAGAGGTCGTGGCTCAAGGAATTGTGAAGTGCCATCTTCCCGTCATCGAGGTCGACACCCTCACTATTGCTCTCTTGCTCTGCGAGAAGGAGCCTGATCTAACTAACGGTACGGACCGTGCCCATCTAGGATTGCTATTGCACCCCGCACCCGATCATACTGTCCCGCATCCTACCGGCAAGCAGCCGTACTACACAGGATGCTCCATCATTGGCTCCACCAGTCGTCCAGAATACTACCGGCTAGTATCCCTTGGACGTGACCTTCACAATCTCGAATTTGGTGGCGTGAAGCTGAAGGCGCACTGGCAAGACATCTACATCCAGAGTGGCCCCACCCAAGTCCACAGGGATCCGTATCGCCTTCTTAAACCCCCCACCTTCGACCTCCCCTCCACCCCACCCTTTCGCATCCCCATCTCTCTTATGTCCAAAATGAGGAGATCTCTCGGATTCACCGCTACCTCTTGCTGGGACACCGCCCCCAACACGGCAAGTGCCGGCGACCCCACCTGGCTGGAATTTCAGAATGATAGTCGCGGGGAGAGAATACGCTTGCGCTTTGGCAACTGCTCACACAGTAGGCAGACTAGGCACTGGGCTTGGGCGGAGCTGACTACGGCCTGGTATCCGGAGCCTGAGGATGAATCCGACTCCTGGCGTCTGCGGAAACACGACTGTGACACTGACTGGCACGTGACGTACACCGAAAGGCCAAATGCCGATACCAATACCACTCTCGACAACGTCCCCGACAAAGACAGAGGCTTGTTCAAGAGCGGCAGCGGCGACCGAAACGTTCAACTTTGCTTTAGGCAGGCGCGTGATTATGACTATTCAAGCAGCCAGATACCGATTTTATCCTTCAAGCTTCTCAATCATGCCGGTGAGGAGATTAAAAACGGCGGCGTGAGGCCGATTCCTCCCAACAGCCCGGATGTGCCGACAATAACGCTCTCCCCTGCTCAAGGAGAAAATCCAGAGCCTCGCCCCCTATCAAGTGCACCCCCGGAGTCCTCGATGCTACCGCCCTATACTTATAGTTTGGCTCCCCCTCAATGGCCACCGTTCCATCCAACCCTCTCGCAGAGCCGGCTCTCTTCCCCATCATACTCGCCATCCGCCACCCCACTCCCTTTGTTCGTACCTTCACCGTTTCCCCAATTGTCTGTCTCAGCCCCATCTCTATCGCCGTCACCATCTATATCCTCATCTGTTCAAATCCCGTCTGGATTTAGCGCTTCTCCGCTCATCGTGTTCCCCTCATCACACACCCCATCGCCATCGCCCTACTCTCCACCCACTCAACTCCCCCACGCACCGATCCAATCCTCACCATCTCAACCTGTTTACCTGCTTTCGCAAACGCCTACTGCATCTCAGCCCCTACCTGCTGTCTCTCATCATCCCGTGCCCGCTGCCGCCCACCATCCCGTGCCCGCAGCCTCCCACCATCCCACGCCTGCGGCCTCTCACCATCCCATTCCATTTTCATCTCATTCCAAACCCCCATACACACCCTCCATTCCACCTTCGCCGCTTGAACCTGTTATTCAACCTTGCGAGCCCTATATCCCTCCCCATCGGCATCCTCCCTCATTAAACTCGAACACATCTGCCATTCGATGGCCGATATTTGCGGGGCTGCGGCGACGTCTAGCATCGATGACGAGGAGGCCCGACACTGTCAGGGTTCACTAGCGAACAGTGTAGGAGAGCCTCGGGAGTCGGCCTAACAGTGTCAATGCTCACGATTGGATCGTTACCAGCTATATACTCCATCCTCTCCGACGTACTTAGGATAGCGCTTTACTGTAGCGGACACTCTTCAAGTTGGTATAGTCTGGGAGCAACTGGATTGTACTTCCTTGTACTAATGATATTATACGACTTCGCCTGTATTCATCATGATTAACTTTCGGAGAATCTGTCTAGCTACTGGTATGGATACGTAGAGGCCAGCTCCGCCCTACTCCCGCTAAATAATGTATTTACTTCTACTGACTTGAGCTCTGAGTGATGGCGTGCATAGAAATGTAGATCGGGAGTACCCGAGAAAATACGAGCCATAGAAGAAATTGATGGGACGAAGCGTTATCATGTGATCTAGACCTGCAAACTTACTTGGGTCTGGGGTGGGAGAGAATTCGCCGAGGGAATGTCGGAGTGGACCGCGTATTCAATATTCTATGTCCGGTACCCCATGGCTGGTCATCCCTTGCATCTATCCCCCTTTCCCCTCGCCTCCCTTCGTACCCTGTACGCTGTAAGTGCAACCATTCGCTACGCACCTCGCACCTCGTCCCCTCCATTGATCTCCGATCTAGAACGTTATAAACCCTAGCGCTCCCCCTACTCCTGACCTCAGCCCCACCCAGCGTCCTCATTCCCGCCCACGCAGCCTCGCGCCGTCATGTGAGGGCTCCATCGCAGGCTACAGCCATAGGCCCGTGGTGCGCCCACAACGACGCGACTACGAACCTCACCCCCTCCCTCACGAGCCGCCTCGCGCGTCCCTTCAGGTCGAAGTCGAAATCGAAGAGCCCTGCGGAGACACAGAAGGGTTGGGGGCAACGAGTCGTTCATGTTGATCTCTTCGGGCAGGGACAGCGGCGTGCCGGGGTGGATATCGATGAGTGCAATTGTTATTCACTGCATACGCCCAAGCGGTCTTCAAGGTGCGACCTCGCGCTCACCTCTCCTGCGCTCCTCGTCCCCGGGCACACCACCATCCCAGCCCGGTGTGTCATGTCGCAGCGGGCTCATCCCTGAACAAATTGCGGACCTTGCCCGCATCTTGATCAACCCCCGCTACCCTACTTCCCTCACCACACAAGCTCCGAGTCTCCAGCGGCCCCGCGGTCCCCAAACATCCCAGTTTCGTTGACACCTCCCCTAGAACCCATCTACGTCCTATGCATGGGGGACGAGAGGTCACAGCGATCTTTCAAGTGCAGCCGAACACGCGGCTCCCCAGCGGACGTCTCCTGGAGGTGCCGCAGAACTCGAAGGAGCGGACGTTCGCCGACCTAGGGCACTAAAGGAAGAAAGTCGACCGCGAGGCCCCCACACGACGTACTCTAGGTCTACAAGCCCGCCATCGCCTCATATAATATAGCAATACTCAAAAGCGTACTCAACACACCTCCGGAGCGTAGAGATCCTCTGATGGACGTCTTCGGGCTGGACTCTACTGTAACGTCGCCGAGGACCATCCCCAACAGCGAGGAGACCACGATCGAGCTGGCGTTTGCCAACCGATCGCCGCCGCCTTCGAATGCACTTCTCTTTAGGGGGACTTGCGTCAAGAGGACGAGTTGGAAGCGGCTTAGGAGCAGGAGGAAGCGCAGCAGGAGATTCACGGCATCCACTTCATGATCTCGCTCAGCAACCCAACCCACGACGCAGCCGCACCCGTCTCCCTCATGCACAACAACAACCCCTCGTGCAGTCCAAGTTCGGCGCGGCCGCGGGTGCGGACGACGGAGACTAGCCGCCCGCCCTGCCAGAGCAACTTTCTCCAGCTCAGCCTCTCGTTGACCTTGAGGGCCAGGTAAGCCCCATCTCCCTCTGCTTCTGCGCGCTCTGTGGCTTCACACATCACATCATGTTGACACTCGCGTGTACGCTTCTCCCACAGCAAACGTTTATATGGCGTCTCGTACCCATCGAGACTGTCGTATCTCACTCCCCGCGCGATCCGCGTGGGGTACATTGCGCCGGAAGCATCTTCGGCGCTGTGGTCGGGCGAGTCAGCTCTGGGGCGCGTCTCGAGTGGGCGTATAGTTGTGACCCGAGCAAGCACGAGTACGTTGTCATCGCCACCAGCACCAATAGCGTCGACAGTGGTGCGGGGCGTTCCCTGTTTCGCGGAAAACCATCCCGACGCGAGGGAGCTCGTATAGGTGGCTTGAAGAGAGAGGAGACGTAGGGTAGTGTACGGCGACAGTGGGCGAGGTTGGACTGGCAAATTCAATATACTATCATTCATCACCAGCGAACAGCTACTACGCAGAGATATGAAAATCCGCTGCCGAACAGAATGGTCTAAGCGAATATTTGATCCTCGTAGTACTTCTGTTAGCAACGGATTATCAGGTCTGTATAGAAGTAAGGGCAAAGGAGGACGATGGGATACATCATGATGTGTTAGGGAAGGATAGGCTAGTACTGGATTAATGGCAAAACGGCGGCCTACCATATAGCCCAGCCTGACGGAAAGCAATGATATGGCGATGCGGGTAGGTAGGTTTACTATGCTTCTGCTCTTGATCATCGAAGGGAAGTTTTCACAAGCGAAACATCGGGAGAGGGAATAGTGCACTTCTTGTCTGCCTGTAGCTGGACATAAACACTTCCGATGAGCTCGATGTATAGTATCCTCGGATGTTCTGGTGTTGGCGGTATTGGCAGCGATGGATGAAATGAGAGTCGGATCCGATATTTATCTTCCCCGAACTCTCTCTGGGGGGATTTCCAGTTGTCAATATGATCATCTTCACAACTGTGGTCGTAAGATGTCTGGTCAGGGGCGCCATGAGACGACGCCCACAACCAGTAAGACTGTCTCTCATCCCGGTCGCATCTGCCTACGTGGAGGCGGATCCCATCCCCGGTAGCAAGGTTGACGTATCCGAGCCACGTCTCTTTCATAACTTCGGGTCTGGGGGGGTCGGGTTGGGAGCGGGCGGAGACGGAACTAGTAGATGCGGCAAAATTGGAGTCGGCGTCGGAGTTGGAGATGTTAGAGGAAGTTGCAGAGGGGTCGGAATGAAGTCGCAAACCCAGAGAATCTATAGTACGACTGAGCCATGCCGGTATATAGAACGGAGCAGGGGGGTCCCAGGAAAGACGCGAGGGCCAAAATTCAAGGGAGGGATTACTCCTGTTTAAGCCACTGCCGGGACGAGCGTGTACGTATATATCGCGCCAGAATGCCTTGACGATAACGCCTCCGAAACGGAGGTTGTACAGATCGTCACCGAGTTCGACGAGGCGATAGGTCGAAGGTAACGACTCAGAGCCTAGAGGACCGGCGCCGAAACGACATCCTGTGTAGTACATCCTCCGTGTAGGATCCTGGGCCTCTGTATTCGACGCGGGGGATAAGAATAGACCTAAGTATTGGCCGGACTGCTCGCACAACAGGACGGCAATCGTGAACACGTTGACCTCGATAATCGGAACCCGGAATTTCATCCCGTGAGAGGTGGCCTCGAAAGACGGTAATTCGATTCGTCCAAAAGGGCCGTATGTTCGGCGACGATATTCTTGATCATTCTACGAATGGAATCAGTGACGTGCAAACATCAAGATATTCTTAAGGATAGTACCTCATTAGTCTGATCCGGCCATTGAGAAGGCAGATAGGCACGTCGGGCACAGCTGCTCTTGAGACCTGGCGTAAACTCGATCGGAACCTGTGGACCTTGAAATTGCGGTGTAGAGGACATATAGGGGTCGGAGGAGGCGAAATCATGAGGTGAGGCGGCGAACAAGAACTTGTGATCGTCGGAAGGTATCTCCGTGGACCCTACACCCGAGTTTGTGAGAAGAGTTTCAAGTTCTCCGTTTGCTCCTGTCGGTATGTAGCGCGGGCCCCACGCGAAGAGGCTGGTATCAGCTCCCTGCTTGATAATCTCTTCCTGCAGACGCTGGAATGCGTGACGGCCCTCTCCGTAGATGGTAGGCATGCTGATTCGAAAGATACCGAGGAGGCAGTACGCTTCGTCCTCCACCCTCGTTGTAAAGCGTCGAGACGTCCAAGTCATCCTGGTAGCTAGGGATGCGTCGAAGACAGATGCCGTGTGATCCAAATATTGAGTATCGATCCCTGTGACACAGTTCAGGGCTATCGATATTTGACTGTCCCGCTTAGTACCAATGCGTAACCATTCTTTCGACATGAATACAACCCGCGCAGGCGCGATGAGTTCTTGAAGTGTCCAACCACGGCGATGCCACTGAGATTCTTTGAACTTCTTCTCTGAAAATGACTGCATGCTAGAGCTCGGCCAATGGCTCATCCGGTCGCTCCGAGTCGTCTGGGATACGTCGGCGAGGTAGGCGTAGCAGACTTCGGCATGCGCGTACCACACAAACATCGAGTTGATCGCCTCCGAGGTCTCCGCGCTGCTTGTCTTGTCGATGCAACATGTGTCTATCCAGACCCACATGTACCCATCCTGTCTCGCCGTCCGACAGCATTGGAGGATCTTGTCAGACAAGCGAGGCCCCCCAACGGGGCCTGTGGTTGAGTCTGGCGAGTTCTTGCCCTGCTGGATGATTTTCTGTACTTGTTGAAGTGTTTGCTCGTCCTCGGGCTTGCCCCAGACGTGGGAAAGGATGGCATAACCCCCCGGGACCGTAGCGGAGTCGTTAAATTGACGAAGTTCTGTACCATCGGTTCTCAAAAGCCACATAGCTAGGACTACAGTATTCCGCCTTATGAGCGGTCAATCATACAGCTATGCAACACCGACTTGCCTCGTTGAAATTGAATGTAACGGCGGGCTGATACTTAACAACGAGAGGTCGAAGAGTGCAGGATTCGGGCAATGGGGTTGATTGTCAGGTCAGCAAAGTAGAGAGGCTGGGAGAGGTCAGAGAGAGATACAATCAAATAATGAGACGAGACGTACTGGTTCTAAGCGGAACGCAAAGACCCGTGCCGAGTGAAGTTCGTGGGCACGCCGCACTAGTCTATTGAAGGAGCCAATGGGATGGGCTTTTGTCCAGCGCGCGTTGACGCTGTATGGAGTCAGGGCGGCCGTCGTATGGGCAGTGTGGTACATACACATGGGTAGGAATCCAGGCTTGTCATATGAACGGCGGGCATGTGGTCTGAGTCGAGACATGAGGTGGGCTATGCGGACGGTAATTAAGGCGAAGCCTCTTAATGATGATGACGAAGTGGAAGTAGCTTCTAGTACCAGAGGGGCGAGGAGGACGAGATATGGTAAAGACTCCGAGATAAGTCGGAGCCCGGAATAGAACGTACGCGCAGACGCGCGTAAATTGATGGGTAGTAGATTGTCAGTCCGTAATTCATTGATACCTCGGCTAATTCAATAGTATCACTTTCCAATCATTCGGCGACTATACTTTATGGCGCTTTATGTCGTTGTTGATCGTGCGACAGAAAGGCTCTGAGGGCTATTTTATACAATCCTAAGATTATGGGGAGAACCTATAAGTAATCTTACGAAAAGTAGCCAAATTGAGCGTTTCGTTCGTGACCTTGATACGTAAGCATAATTTGTCGGAGTCGCCGGGGACAGTAGAGGTGATATTTCACTTCGAACTCAGCTACTTTTCGGCGTCGGAGTAGTCAAGCCGGAGAACGACTGACTACAAACTCAAACCTCCAGTACCTGCCCACGGATATCTTATCTCTTCCATCTACACAAGTGAGCAGCCCCTCCATGACCCGGCCGGACACTCACACCTGACCAGCAGCGTGCATAGACGCACTTCGCGCTGGGCCGTGAATTGATTTCGGGCTGATCGGCCACAGCCAGAGCAGAAATTCACCACCCGTGAGTCGAGCATGTGTTTCGGGATATATATGCTACATACCGTGCCTTCTTACGCCAAAGCACATATCACAGTAACCCACCTTCTTCCGACTTCGCTCCCTATCAAACACCCAAGCTCATTTCTTACCACGCCTTATGACACCCAATGCAACTTCTAACAGTTCCACGTGCGATTCCCACCGTCTCGCGCGTGTCTGTAGAGCCCCGAAACTTGTCGGCGAATTCTCCGGTCAATCAGTCTTTCTCGCAGGATCGATAGAGGGGGGCCCCAATCCGTGGCAGGTGCGCATAACACAACAACTCGCACACTGCAACGTGACTATCTTCGACCCACGACGAGACGATTGGGACTCAACCTGGATACAACGCAAATCAGACGATCGGTTTCAGCATCAGATCGAGTGGGAGCTCGCTCACCAGGAACGGGCGGACCTAGTAGCAGTCTACCTACACCCTGGGACAGAAGCACCGGTTTCTCTGCTCGAGACCGGTCTGGCGACTAGCCATCGCAAAGCGATCGTATGCTGTCCAGATGGATTTTGGCGCAAGAAAACCGTCAAGGCCTTCTGCGAGTTGAAAGAGGTCCCACTGGTCGAATCTCTAGACGAATTAGCAAAGAAAGTGATAGAGATGCTCGAACGCTTGCGAGACCCAGGTATGTTTTCACACAAAAATTTGACTATCGTTACTCATCACGTTTATGACTCTGGTAGCTGTCCCCCCACATATGGATTCGCCTCGTGGCTGTCATCCCGAATAGGCTGTTGTGTCATGCATCCATGTATAGTGAGGCTTTTCTTAGTCGGCCGTCTCGTAGTTGCTTATCATATCCGGCGTGTTTCAGTTTCGGCTCTCAGATCTCGTAATTGAACGTAAAACCGTCGAGCCCCCTAACCCCTATTTAGGACTCTCATGACCGTGCTTCGTTCAGGGTGCTGATGAAGGTTTTTCCGAGAAGACGTGATGTGTCAGTTGTACGACCATTCACAATGCGATATACCTTTCGCTAAATGCAGCTAGTGCCACTGCTCCAGTATCAGCCGCCTGTGTATGGCGATTAGGGTGGACAGCCATCATGCCTCGTGGAAAGGAGGCGGTATAGATCACGCCAATGATTTCACAGCGGCTCAGAGATATCTACTAGAAGGTTTCATTACAGCGGGCACGTTCCGTTTCGAATCCACGCAGTTGTCCATATAATCCGATTGAGATCGCTTTCAGGGTACTCGAGCAGCGTACAATGTTCACACAACTTCCTTCTTCGCTCGTCTGTTAGAACGTGTCAATTTTAAGCCTGCGCCGCAAGTACTGCGTCAGTGACTCGAGGCAGCTTGACATAGTCCCGAGTTCATGGCGCGGCTCAATTAGGAGCTCGATGTGGCGCGGGAGCCCACCTGCTGGGGACGAAAAGCACGAACACGTTCCTCAAGCTCAGTTTTTCCGTAAACTCTCGCTCGCTTGCGGGGTGCTGCTAGGGCGGGATGCGCCGCTAGAAAAATCCCAATATTTTGTGCAAGCGACGTGGCATCGAGTTGAGACGAGGAAACTTTGCACGGCGGGGGTGTATCGGTAGCTATATAGGTTATATGACATACGGGTGCTAACGAGGAGTCAAGACTTATGATGTATTCGGCTCCTGTGAGCATTCCCTACGTATACTCTGGCTACGCCATGTATGCAGAACTCATGGACCCGGGGGGGCGTGAGGAGTATCACACCATTTCTGCACCACGCTTGGCACTGCGCTTATTGCATTCTTACGCAACACGTATACAAATGACAAACGAAGGCTTGCGGGGTGTGCTTGAGTATGACACGGCGGAAAGAAGACCAGTTTGCCACGCGCTAGGCTCACGTGATATGGGGTATATGTGGATTTCTCTCCCCGCCACTTGCCGCCACCGACTATCCGCTACCATCCTCCCTCCAGCCCATCCCAAACTTGCCAGGCTTCCTCTCAAGCTAATACTTCGTATCATCACTCTTTGACAATACCCTGCGCGCGCCACCCCACCCGGCTGCTATTGCTTAACCCGACCACCTGCAAAACCTTCCTGTTGGCCAACGATACTCTGAGGATTCAAGCCCACCAGCGTCCTCGGTCAACCTCACGAGTTCAGGGCAGTTCAGAGAAAGTGTCGGAACGACTGTGAGTCACACCATTCCTTAAGATATATGTCCCCGTCTCAATCATGACTTGACGCCTCTCGTTTTATGTTTTATGATACCTTCTTGACCACACCACGGCTACCGTATCTAGTGAGCCCTCGATGTGTAAATGACTTTCCCCCTATTATATCATGAGCCTTATTATCGTTTCCCATCCAGTTTGTGTCCCGCGTTCTCCCCGTCCTCAACCGTCTGTGAAGGCCGCTGCCAGCGCCATGCGGATACCTCGCCTTTTAACACGTGCCTACACCATCTTCATATCCATTTTCGCCTCCGCTTTCGCCGCCATATCCATTCCCGCACGTGCCCAAGTGCTTAAAGCCCCACATCGCAGAGAAATACGAGGGACGAAAGTCTTTCTGGCGGGTTCGCTCGAGACGGGCGAAACAGGAGACTGGCAAGCCCGCGTCACCAGTCGGCTGTCGAACCTCCCTATCAGCATCTTGAACCCGCGCGGCGACAACCTCGACCCAGGGTGGGAACAGGTAGCCACTGATGAGCAGATCTCGGAGCAAGTCAAATGGGAGCTCGACTATATTGCGAGGGCGGACGTCATCGCGATGTACTTCGACCCGGGGACGAAGGCTTCGACGGCTCTGCTCGAATTCGGCATGTGCGCGGGAGGGAGGAAGATGATAGTTGGTTGCCCACAGAACTTCTATCGTAGGGGGAACGTGGAGATTGTGTGCGAGCGGAAAGGCATTATCATCGTCGATAGCTTCGACGAGTTCGTTGAAAGGATCATCGTAGAGGTTCGGGGTCAGAAGACTCGTAGTTCACAGACTGATAACGTTACTGTCATCCCGAAATCAACGTAGCATGTGGTCTTTTTCGTATATGCGTAGTGGTCATATGTACTAAAAGCGACGTGGAATCTTCTAACTTCATATTTGAGCTTCCGTTCAGAGCTCTTGCAACGATACTTGGGACAACCGAGAAGAGCAGAGACGACAATCGGGAAGAATCCGCGGCATAGCTTATTACCATGTTTTCTGAACACAGTTTGTTAGCGTGCCATCTCTAAACGCCAGACATTAGAGGGATGTATTATAACGAAAGATCAATCCCCGACACGGCTGGCGCAACCATGCATCAAGTTCAAGGCGGAGGGTACTAGATTGGCAAAGCGGAAAGCAGAGCGACACTAGCAATATTGAAGGGTTGGCAAATAAAGCCCACTGAGACGGAAGATTGGCCGCACAATATACCGTACGGTGCTGGAACATTAACATTTCTCGAAGATCAGAAGAGTACTCGACATGCACGATAAGAGAGAAGGCAGCTGGGTTTGGACGATCAGCGGCACGTCGAGCTCTTTCTGGGCGATCGCGTGCACCCCGAAGAACATCTCTGAGATTCTCGATAGCAAACTGCGCCAGATACGGGAGTCAGCACGCAGTATGAGTTCATTTCGGCATGAAGATCGGAGTCCCAGACTTACACGAGGTATTCGGGCAACCCTTCCGTGGGCTTGGCGCACCAATCCTCCTACACGCGCAGGAAGCATCGAATGGATAGTCCAGCAGATAATGCCTGTGGAAATCTAGTTCGAAAGCAGGTGAGCTGGCGTTGACAGGGCTTGCGCTGGAGGGGCTCCGCCCATTGTCACAAGGAATGAACGATCTCAGAATTGAGTATACACCGTGATGTCACCAATATGATAGTTATTCTGAACTGACCTGTGGAGATCCTATTTTGGCTGGCACTCCGGGAGCCCAAGGAGTGACTCAGGAAGTCTCCGGGCCGTCTCCGGGCCGTCTCGACCGGGGCACTCACCGATCGGGTGCCGCGTATGCCGTGCCGCACGTGGTGACATTCCTCTGGCATCCTCCCTCGACGGCAGACCATGGGTCAAGAATCCTTCCGCTAGATCCTCTCTACTACTGACTCATCCTCCGTGTGGGCGGCTCTCTCCTCGCTGTGGTGGAAAGCGGCAAGAAGAGGGGATAACAAGAGGTGGACTGGGATGCTCCCGGCTTCAAGCCACGCACACTCAAGAGCAGTGCAGACGGGAAGGTGTAATGCGATCATGCGGAGGAGCGGCGGCGGATGTAAGAAGACTATGCTCGGGTGTGTGCTTGCATTGACTTGCCTCTAAAAAGTATGTCCTCGTGCTCGCAACAATCAGTCCACAGTGCTGACGTGTATATTCTATATAGGTAGAGGCCTTATCCGAAGATTCTGAACGTCCGGGAATAAGGACTAGGAAGTGGTCCGTTGTTCTGCCTTTGTATTATCCTCCTCTCCCCTCACCAATGCCTTTGTTAGGACAGAGAACATCTCGTGCAAGGATGCATACCACTCTTCAACACCTACTCCTTCTCCTTCTGCCGTGTCGTGCCAGGCGAAAAGGCGGACACGGACCAGTCTACGTGAATGAACGCCTGACATTGCTCTGTCGGACATTGCAGGTGTCGGCTATGTCTGAGTTCGTAATATAGACTGCTGGTTCTGTTCTCTAGTAGGAACATCTGATTTTGCTCCGCGGTAGTTGAGACCGATAATTAATACTCTGACGCTTAATATAGGATAGGTGCCCTGGCCAAACTCAATCACTCATCTCCTTCTCCCTTCATCGATGGCACCCGTTATCTTTCAGCGCCTCATCATCTTTCCGCATACCTCCCGAAGAGTCCCAAGGTGTGAATTCTGCCGTAGCCATGACTTGAGCGACAATTCTGACCTTGCACTGTGCTCCCTTGATCTCCAATCGACGCCACAGCCGAAACCCATCCCCAACTACCACAACTAGGCACCTTCATCTGCTCTCATCGCTTCACCTCAGATAGCTACGGAGTCAAGCGCCATGCCTCCAGGGAACACCAGTCTCTCAACAGAAACTGCGGCTCTCATTTACAGAGCCCCCACACCCATCGTTTCCATTCGAGGCCAGTCCATATTCCTCGCAGGCTCCATCGAGGGGTCCGATACGTGGCAGGTGCACTTTGCGCAACGCCTCGCGCACTTGCCCGTGACGATCTTCGACCCGCGACGGGACGACCAGGACGACACCTGGGTGGAGCGCAGGTCCGATCCGCGCTTCAAAGCGCAGGTGGAGTGGGAGCTCGAGCAGCTGGACCGCGCGGATATCGTTGTGGTCTGCTTGCTCCCCAACACGGACGTCCTAGTGACGCTCCTCGAGCTCGGGATGACCGCGAGCAAGAGAAACGTGGTAGTGTTTTGCCACGAAGAGGTTTCGCTCAAGGGCAAAGTGGAGATGGTCTGTGCACGGTTTGACGTTCCGCTGGTGGACACGCTGGACGACTTGGTCGCAGAGGTGACGAAAAGGCTGCAGTCGTAGCAAAGATTGGTGAGGTGTCAAGTCGTTGCGGACCACAGCTTCCGTTTTTGTGCTTACTCGACGACTGTAGATGATATCACCCTTGTGTGCACCCGTCATACATGAGTACCACTATACTGTCTCATCGCGTACAGCTCGGGCGGATCACAGATGCAAGGTTGGAGTTCTTCCGCTAAGGCTGGGGCATTAGAACTCGCTTGTGGGGATGTTTGGAAGCTGATATGCTTATGAAGACTGTACTACTGGCCCAGTGTTAGCCTTGTTTGTTGTATGTGCGCCCCCACCGCCCAATGCATGTGTGGTAGTGTCCCGAGGGCGCCGATGCTATAGTTGCTTCCCTTGTCAGCCAAGTGATGCTCAAGACACGAGTGAGAATGGGCGGAACATGCGGCTGTGATACGATATTCGCCTTGCACAGCCTCTTCTATCTGCGTATTGAATTTTACATGCTCGTATTTCCGTTGTGCCCGTGCTGGGCGCCGTCGCTATACCTCCGTGACAAGAAAATATCGCCTAAAGCGGACTTCCATACACGTAGCAGCTTTTGGCACAGGACAGGGGTGTACGGCATTAGCAGCCTTATGCCAAAGTTCTTCTGCCACTGCAAGGGGATTTATGCCGAACCTGGAGTATGGCAGTGTCACGGACGCGTTGTGCTATCAAACGCAATTGTGACTGCTCATCTACTCACCGCTGGTAGTCTTAGCCACCACCGCCTGTTGCCCTCGGTTTCCATGTGAGTACACGCTAGCATACCGACCGATGAGGGATGTACATGTACCGCCTTGCCTCGGCACCCCGCTTCAGTCCGAGAACGGCCTTAGCCTGCTTCGGACATATCTAAATTCGACGACAACATACAACTGGATTCTTCCCCACCCTCCGACACATAGCTCCCTGACGCTCAGACACCATCACTCGCCGCGTCTACCAACTTCCCGGAGAGCTCACAAATATGTCCACACTCACCTAACCCAGGCAAGCAATTATTTCCGCATTCGCTCAGCCCGTGCAAATCATCGTGTCCATAGTTAACCAGTTCATAAATCAAAAGGTACTACCCAGCGTGTTTGCGACCGTTGACAGCATCTTCCCAGCGGCAAGAATCACCCTTACAGAGAGCACCTCAGCTGGTATCGCGGAGGTATAGGCTGGCCAAGCCCCTGATCAACAGCAACTCGATCACTGTCAGCCTCCAGAAGACCAGAGACGAAGATGTAGAAGGCACTCATGTCTACATAGCCCCGGAACCTATCCCAGTCACCCTGCCTGCGGGCGTCCCTTTGGCCTTCCTCGCGGGCTAGATCGAGATGAATGTCGCAGTGCAATGGCAATGTACGATGACCGCACAGCTCCTGCACGCTTTCGGGTGCGCGGGCGCCACGGTCTTCAACCCACACCGGAACTTAGCACTGGACAAGCTCTTGGGAGCAGGGCAAGCGGCACCCCGAGTTCGCGTAGCAGGTCAACTGGGAGCTCGACGTGCAAGACGGTGCAGAAGCCGCCGTGATGTACTTCCAGCCGGGCACGGTGAGCCCGATCTCGCTCCTTGGGCTTGACCTCCTCGCGGACACGGGCCTCCTCGTAGCTCAGTGCCCCAATGGCTTCTAGTGCAAGGGCGACGTCGAGATCGTATGCGCGCCACGGGATTGAGATGGTGGAGACGTTTGAGGAGTTCGTCGACACTATCACTAGGCGACTCTCCAACAAGACTTCGCAAACATGACTCATGAATCTCAGCGGACAAGAAGGGACACTGCCAACGAGAATGGTATCAACGACTATGACAATGGTTCAGACGCTCGAATGCGGGCAAGACTTACAACGTGCTAAGCCTTGATCAGGCCTCATGTAAGAAACGTACGATTGTATACCCTGTGTAGTATATACCCACGGACATTATAAGCTTTGTAGACTGTCCCGAGATCAATCTTCGGCATCGCGCTTTGTACATTGCCAGGGCGTCGCAGTGCACGCGCCATCTTACGTTCCATATTTCCCGTCTCGCGTTCTCGTCTCCTTCTAAGGCACCTGCCAGTTGTGGACACTGCGCCTCGTGTCCTATTCCGTGTCCGCGTCTACGTTTACCCCTGCGCCCGCGTCGTTTGTATCATCCTTCCTCTCCTCCTTGATCCTTCCCGCCAGGCGCTCTCTCATCTGCGCCTCCTCGTCATCGCTTACGTCCAGCGCGCGCACCACTCCGTCTCATCCCGGGCTCCGCACATATCACATAAAATGAAGAGGAAGTTAGCACAAAGAAGAGCAGAATCTATATTTGAAGGAACCAACCTCCGGAGGGGAGGTCGAGGAAGTCTGCGACACATATATTAGCTTGCTGTGTCATCTGGCATTGAAAATGACATTAGCTTGAGGGCTGGCGCGTTCATCCGCATTACTTGTCCGGAGATGCAGACGTTGGACGGTCGAGTGCAAAGATGAGCTGATGAATATACTAGGCGCCCATCCCCGCGTCACGCACATGCGAGTTGCCATACTGGTGCCGCGTTCCTCTTGCTTTCCTTTTGCCCCCTTCCCTCCACGTCCGGGCCATGGACCAAGAATCCTTCCGCCTGCTTCTATCCACTACCGGTGCATCGTCTTCGAAGGCAGCAAAAGCCTCCTCCTCCAGCTCACACGTCCGCGGCTCGCTCCTCGCCGCGGCGGGGGGCGGGAAGAAGAAGGAGAAGGAGCAGAAGCAAAAGGCGGGCGGCGGAGGGGATGCGCCCGCGTTCAAGCCGCGCACGCTGAAGAAGGGCGCGCACGGGGAGGCGTACCGCGACCGCGCGGAGGAGCGGCGGCTGGGCTTGAAGGGAGACTACGCGCAGGTGCGTGCTTGCTTAGGACGGCGGTCGCGGTGTGTGTATGCGCGCGCGGGCACGGCCTGACGCTACGAGGCTTGCCCTCGCGTGGGCGGTGCTCAGTGCTGACGGATATCTCATGTATAGGTGGAAGCGTTGGCCGAGGACTTCGAACGGCGCAACGCCGAGAACGAAGATCGCGAAGCGGTGCGTTTCTGTCTAACTTCGCATCCCCGCCATACTATAATCTCAAGTTTAACACCCTCGTCGCTATCTCCTCCAGGTCGAGGCACAGCGCAAGTACCTCGGCGGGGACAGCGAGCACACCGTGCTCGTGAAGGGCCTCGACTTCGCGCTCCTCGAGCAGAACCGCGCTCGCGTCGCCGCTGAGACCGCCGCGACCGAAGACGTCTCGCTCGAGGAGGCGTACCTCGCGTCGACCGCCGCCCCCGCTTCTGCCTCCGCCGCTGCACCCGGGTCGGCCAGCCAAGGGGGGAAACGCACGCGCGCGGACATCCTGCGCGAGCTGAAGAGCAAGCGCGGCGCGGGCGGGGCTGCAAGTGACGCCAAGCCGCCGCCGCCGCCAGTGGATGCGGCGGGGTTGGAGGAGGCGAAGCGGGCGGGAAAGTTCAAGCCCATCGGGTTCAAGCCTGTTGGAGGGAAGGAGGGTGCTGGGACGAAGCGCAAGAAGAAGGCGAAAGCAGGCGAGGGCGAGGGCGGCGTGGAGCGTAAGAAGAAGCGTAAGGTCGGTCCTGCGGAGGGCGCCCCCACCGCTGCCGCTGCACCTGCGGAGAACGACACGGAGGTCGCGGCGGACGGCCACCCCGAAGACAGAGGGTCGTCCGCGTCCGCTCCGACGGGGTCTACGGCTGCAAGGAGGCCAGCGCCGGAACCGGAACCCATGGACGAAGACTTCGATATCTTTGCGGGCGCGGGGGAGTACACCGGCGTCGACCTCGGGGACGACGACGGCAGCGACAGCGACTCGGGGCGGGCGGGCGAGAAGAGCCCGCGGCGGGCGGACGAGGACGAGAGCAGGCCTGAGCCCGCCCCGCTGAAGCCAGGAAAGTGGCTCGCTACCTCGGACGACGAGCGCGAGCCGACGCCCCCACCACCTGCGCCTGCTCCCAGTTCCCCTGGCGGGGCGGCGCGGGAGGCGTCTCCCGGGGGCCCGCCGCGGCCGGGGGACGAGGAAGAGGACGGGGAGGTGGAGGAGGAGCGGCCGATACGGCTGCAGCCGCTCGCGTCGTCGGCGATGCCGTCGATCAAGGAAATGTTGGCGATGAGCGACGAAGTGGAGAAGGCGGAGAAGAGGAAGGCGCGGAAGGAGAAGCGGAAGGCCGGCGGGGGAGGTGGCGGAGGCGGCGGCGGCGCGCCGAGCGAGAAGGAGGTGAAGGCGAAGGTTGATCGGGATTATCAGAGGTGAGTGTTACTTTCTGTGTGGACAGAGGGTGCGAAGCTGATGTTGGGGTTAGGTTGAAGGCCTATACGGACAAGAAGGGCGCATCGTAAGGCTTCTTCGGGGGTGTGTATTGCTTCATGTATCTATATCCCGCGGAGTGGTGGAGGAAACACAACGAGCGTTCAACGACCATCCTGATACTGTGTGAATTGTCTTTTCCATGTTGGTGGTTACTCCATCGGCTTATGGACTCAGTGAGTCCGTCTTACGTTACGACTGTAATATGCCTCTAATCACCGACTCTGGTGTAGCAACTTGCACGAGACAAGAATCGTCTATGCACAATGCAAGTCATAGCAATAACAGTCCGACCTCATGTGCTTATCGCTTTGATTAAATTGCAACCAAGTGTGTTCTGAATAGTGACCGTCTGATACACCCTAATACATACTAGGCCACCGGGAAGAAGACTACAAGGACATTTAGAAAAATAAGCTTTGAAGTCCGCGAGGGGGGCGGCGATTACGCGGTGCTTGTGCCGCATTGTCCAGGTCCTGTACGTCTTCTCTTCTTCTCGAGAGCTTAAACAATGTGAACCTTGTGCATTCTATGGTATACCCTGTAGAGGCCACGTTCGGAAGCCGGCAGATTCGTCCGACACGCTGCGTCGGCACGCTCAATTTTCATCTCCTAGTCGCCGAGGACTCAGTTGGAAGGTTCTATTCCGAGGCCGACTTCGCAAACATCAGGCGGCGGGAGACTGCGGTAAGCGCATTCCGAAGGTGGGGAGATGATTTGTTTCTGAGATAAGGTGATTGTGTCGCAGGTGGGATGCGGGGTAGGGAGCGTGACTGCACCCTGACAGTGGACTGCTCTGGTTGCGGGGCCTAGACGTCTGGAACGGTCCTGGACATACACAAGCTGTGCCGGAGCCGCCACCACATCCGAATCGCGCGCGCCGTGCCCGAAGCCGCAGGGAGCGTCGAGAGAAGAGCAGGGCCGTGGCGGGGAGTGGGAAGGGGGTTCGGAGGAAGAGGGCGGGATCATGCATGTGTTGACAGCCGGGAGGGGCGTGGTGCGGAAGGGGCGGGCGTCAGGAGGAGGGGAGGGGGTCGGTGCGGAAGCGGAGCGTGACATGGGGCGTGGCCGATGCAGCCCGCGCGGCGCACTCCAGATCGCCCGCGGCAGAGTCGCCCACGCCGGACGGGGGCGACGGGCGCGTGTATGTCATGGAACGAGAGAACGTGTATAAAATGCGCCTCGCCAGCCCGCCGCCGCCCCAGCAACAGATGTAGCAGCCAGCCCGTTCCTTACCTTGAAGCCCCCCGCAAGCCCGCCATGCCGTCCTTCCACCCCAAGTTCCCCTCCACCCCCCGCCGGCGCACCCAGTCCACCGCCTCGGCGATTGCGCCCGCGCAGAGTCCCCCGTCGAGCCCCAGCCCGAATCATCCTAACGCAAGTCCCGAGATGCAGCTCAAGGGCGTCAAGCGCATCGTGAGCGGCCTCAAGCGGCGGATCAGCCACATTTCCTTCCACGGACACGGACACGGCCGCCGCGGCTCGTCTGGCTCAGACTCCAGCCTCGACGCCCCCCGCCCGCCCTCCCCTCCCCTCTTCCTCGACATCGTCCCCGCCGACG
>FTLJ01000046.1:2384-168436 GCA_900155495.1 Porogramme epimiltina | reverse complement strand
ATGACAGTCAGGTAACCATGTAAACGCAATGAAATCTAGATACAGTCATAAGCGAGATCTAATCTAAGATGTATCGTACACAGTCAGTGTCCATGACGCTGTAGGCGTCCTAAAGTGTCCACAGTTCAACAGATACTCTCTTCCTCACGAATAGATACCTCATCCTCTCATATGCTGTACTCGTTCTAGTTCCCCACTTTGATAAGTCCTTAACTGATAACGTAAGTATGATACATCACCACTTCCCGAAGATTGCACCAAGGCTGACGTTCAATACTTCACTAGACGTAAGTGGCACTACCTCTAACCAACCCGATCGGTGCAGGAGATGACGGTGGCGTGGCAGGTGCAACGGTCTCCAGTGGGCATCCGCACTCATTGAGTATGTCACATTTATACCAGCAGCAGGTACGCTACATCCAAAATCTCGCTCTCTGATGCACAGTCCGAAGATGAATCACCAAGTTTTCTCTTCTATGAGAGCACTCGCTCTTACCGACTCGATATTCTTCTGCGCGATTATCTTTATCCTCTCTCTTGGCCCTCTGGGTGTGAATTTAGTGCGTGTTACTCATCATCTAGTAAAATGAACACTCACTTAGCGCGTGTGGCATCCGTCCTCCGGTAGGCTAGACTTGCACTTGAATTTATCGGGAATGTCAACCCTGTGTTTGGTTGCTTGATACTGGAAACCCAACCTTCAAGGGAGTTAAATATGGGGTAAGCTCAGTGTCCTATCATGAGTAGTCTGACTAAGCTCATAAGTCTCTGTAGTTGTGCGTAAAATCTCGATCTGCGCTTGCATTTCATGGGTTGACGGTTTTCCAGGGCTAATCGCATCCCGGGGATCACTTATTTTGGCGGACACCCTTATGATTTCGTGCACCTGGTGGAAATTGTGGCACGGCTCTTCCGCAAGAGCAATACTACTCCGCCGCCACCTGAATCTAAGGGAAGTATTTTTACGTGATGGTGAGTACCCCGAACTCTTTAGGCACCACAGAGGCGACACGACGCTGATGTGAGTTAGGAACAATTTACTTCGTGTATGTGGATCCACAGATTATGACGTCGGACTCGAAACGGTCAGTTCACGAATCTCACCTCACTGATAGAGTACTCCTTACCCTCAACATCATGCACTTATCGTTTTCTTTGACTTCGGTATGTCTTTCCATGATATCATCTCGCAGCGGCACTATTGAGAAATTACTGTGTAGGTGTGGAGTGCAGGCGGGTCCAGCAGTGTGAGCGACATTGTCCAGTTCATCACGCCGTACGCTCCTGCTCCTTCTATCCACAACCCGCAACGCTGATTACAGTACGTCCCTTCGTCACCACGTAGGCTCACATCGATCCTCGTCTCTCGTTTCCTCATCAACTTCCATGAAGCCGATCGACGGTCTATCAGAGTAGACTCAGATGACCTATTCCCCCTCTCGACCCACTGGAACGTCTCTACGCTCAGCTTTGTCGCCGCACCTGGTACAGCTCTGGAGGAGCCAAGCCTAGAGGATTTGAGTGACGACGCGAGCCATGAGGATTTAGAGGATATTCTGATCTACCCCGGGGAGGACAGTCCACTCTGCATGAGGGCGCCGTCTCTCGAAGTAGAGGAAGAGTAAAGTCGAATGCGTTGTTTGGTACTACTGGACGATGGAGAAAAATTAATAAATTCGATCGTTTAAGCATCACTTAGGTTAGGCCGCGTATTCCTCTAGGAGCGACACCTTCACTAGCGTACACTATCGACCCTTCCCAGACCTCGTATGGAGCTGCTAAGCGGCACGGTTGCCCCAATGCAGACTGCGCGACCACGAAGGCGGCCCCATCAGCACATTGTCACACACCCGTTGAAGGTGGAGGCGGGGCTCACCTTCTTGCTTATGGCAGACCCCTTGCGCGCGCGAAGTCTCCAATACGCTTCACAAATAGGCTTAACCCTGCCTGGGCGCGCGAGCTGTGAGTACTCTGTAGCGGACACGACCCCATGACCCCTGACATCTAGGGGTATCAAGGACTGCAAAGTCACGCATCAGTTAGAAATGTGGACTGTGTGGCTCAGTGACAGACATTACGAACGGCGCGGACTTCAGGGCGGTGAGCGAGGCACGAGACGTCCGCATAAGCTGATCACCACTCGGACCGACTTGGAATGCCTGAGAGTGAGGAAGAATCGTGAACGTGATAGGTCCCAGCACTGTTTGAAGCTACAACACGAATGTGTGAGGAGCACGTTCGAAAGCGATGAAGACGTACGTATGATCCTCAAGGGGTCCGCGCACTGCCCCAATGCGGCTGCTCGCGGCTCGAGCATTACGAAATAGCGTCCTCAGAGTGTCGCCGCCCCAGACTGTAGCGGGACGCGCAACTATACTTTTCGCCGCACTCCATGTTCCGTTTGACATCCACCACGCGTGGATAGGCGTGGATCACGACGAGGGCGGAGCAGAACCGGGGGGCGTAATAAGAAGAGAAAACTTTCGGTGGTATAGCTCGGCGATCTAGGCGATGCGTACTCATCGTAATGCAGCTGGACGGCCTGGATGGTTGAATTGCAAGCTAACAGGTCAGGGGGAGAGCGTACGGCAGCAGTGGACAGAACTCACGAAAATCACGGATATCGACCGTCCTATCTCTCCGCGCTCCCTGTCGCCATGAACTCCCTGCGCATGCACCCACAACGCCCATCCACACTAGCTTTCCTTCCAACCATCTCGTCCACAATGTCCGATTTGCGCGCGAGAATAATCCAGGAAAATTTTCGAGTTGACGAGATTGGGGACATTGCGCGGCGGCACTGCCCTGAGGCCTAGGGGAAAGCCGTGGCATCGAGCTTGTGCGAGCGACAGACTACCTTCTGCGGTGGATTCCTGTGGCCGGTGTGTGTATGATATTGAGGGGTACAATCGCGGCGCTGCTCGCTCGGTGATCGGGATATAACGGGATATGGGGAATAAGACGGTGTCTAGAGGCAGGTGTGAGTGTGCGGTACGGAGGGAACAGCGCCCAACAAGCTTACCCCTGGCTAACTTCCACCCAGCGATGAGGCGAAAACATCGGGCGACCGTTTGGAACGTACAAATCGTCTGTTTCCGCAGGGCATCTTGAAATGAAGACCCGACAAGCGGAGGAGCCGATCTAGAAACGCTAGGTAGAGAACCCACACCAGGTACAACACGTTGGCATGCTCGAAACTCCGAAGAGGTGCAATTAAGAGACAGTCGGACGTTGAGCTCGAGTAGTAGAGTGCATGCTTGACTCCGCCAACGCGTCGAGAGGACTGGAAGTGACGGAGATTGGCCTTCAATCGCAGCCTAGTGGGAGAAGGCGGAGAACCGGGGACCAAGGAGATGGGGCGGTGACGTGTCGATTCGTCGAACTGGAGTCGCAGAGTGGGGTGCTTGCACGGTGCACGGTGCATGAAGCTGCGGTAGTAGGGCACGGGCAAGCTTGGGCGGCGTGGGCTTGTCCTGTCGGCTCCCTCGGCCTTCACCGGAGCCGGGCGGCCCGATGTGCCGATGTCGCCATCGCCGCAGCGCCTCTCCTCTTCCGTTCGGCGTCGGCGTACTAGCTCCTGCATCTCGTTCAGCCTGCGTCCCCCACGCTATAGTTTAGCTGGACACATACCCAAAACAAGCCGTTTCGAGCTCGGGCCCCGTGGAATCATAAGGCGCAACTTCCAAATCTGCTGTTTGACAAGCTCGAACGCCGATGCTAGTCAACGCGCACTGCACGTCTCCCCCACTGCGATCACCAACAGTAGGATCTTCCTCGAAGCTGTCCCAGGTTCCTAGTAATATCATGGAAGCACAAGAACCTTCAGCACCTGTTGGTATGCAGTGCATTACACGAGTCGCGCTGATCTACCCACATGCTAGCCACGCTCAGTCGAGCCGAGATGGGCACCCAAAATCAGCCTCATAATGATGAGTTTTTCCTGTAGAGAGGCTCACTCCCGTAGATAGCATATGCAAAGTCTTGACTCTAACTTTTTGGAATTTGAACACTGCAGGTTTACCGTGGTCACGATCGTCTCTCTACTTCTGCCAGATACCGAGTGTGCTCGAGGCAGGACAGCTATATCGAGCACGTGTGGAATAGTTCCGCGCGATACGTGGACCGCAGCACTCCAGTACCACGGGACTATGATACGAGGCTACACTACTATCTAGGTGTACTGGTAAGTTCTCTTCTTCCCTCCGGACCGCGGATCTTCTCAAGATGTCTGACAACAACAGCCACAGTTCGCCACCAAGGGTTTTCTCGTTCTACCCCCTACTACTGCAACTGCGATATTGGTGCGGTTTCCGTGTTTTACCTGCATTCTATTAGTACTCTAAGATACTATATGTGTAAGCAGCCTCATTCCTTCCCCGAAAAATTGATGAACTACGCTAACTCAGCGTATCATGCAGTTGATCATTCACTTTGCACCGCCCGTGGTGCAGTTGGAAAGTTGGATCATCCTCGCTCCCCGAGCACAAAAATCATCATTGTTGAATGCCAATCCAATGCACACCATCGTATCCTCGGATACATTGGTCGTACCCGTCAACTTCTACGTACTCTACACCCATCTGTTCCCAAGTTACGGACAACGAGGGTCTCACGCGGTACCTCGCCCGAAGAGTGTGCGATGACTGTATCAATGCTCGGGGTGGAGGGATATAAGAGCAGCTACCAAGCGATAAGTCCTAGCAACAACTTGCCCTGCGCGTTCTCTAAAAGTGTCAAAATGGATAGTGACCCTGCCGCAAGCATTGACAACAAAGCGATAATTGATTTATTCGACTCTTTGTAAGTAATGCACATCTATGTGGTGTATCCTGTTCAAATGACCCACCGCAACAGCTTCGTCGGATACTGTGCCACTGTAGCGGCTTCGGGTCAGCAACCCCTCCCGGTTACTCATTCTTGAGCTACAACGCTGACACTACGGGTACTTCACAGTGCTCATCTTCTTCGAGTCACTCATCACCATAGATCGAGAGATTAGTCTCTTCTGGAAACGCAAATTCTCCGTCCAGGCCGTCCTCTTCGTCACAAATAGGCATTTTATCCTCATATGCTCTGCGCTCAATCTGGTCCCCCTCATCACCAAGTCCATGACGGATAGCGTGAGTCCAACCCATTCCCTTGCTACGGCTTTGCGTAGGACTGACATTTAACTCGTTAGACGTGAGCGGTGCTTCTTCTACTTTCTCATGTTTGTCCTGTGGATGACAGGATGTCCAACAGGTGCAACGCACTTCAATGGTCCTCAATTGTCATAGATAAGGCCGTATATATACCACCAGCAGGTAAATGATGCTTGAACTCACGGTACTTGAGGCGCCATATTGACAACAAACCATCAAGCGTTTTCTGCCATGCGAGCACTCGCTCTGACCAAGTCCAAGGTTTTCTCCGCCATCATCTTGTTCCTTTCCCTCGGTCCTGTGAGTGTCAATGTGGTGCGCATACTTTGCCTTCTCGGGAAATATGTGCTCAAGACGTGTGGCACCCGCTCCCCAACAGGCTAGTCTTACATTTGGATTCAGTGGGTATGTAGACCCCGTGTTCGGCTGCTTGAGTCTGGAGTCTCTTCCGTCAAAGGCGGTAAATATAAGGTAAGCTCATTGTGCTATGAAGTGCAGTCGGAATCGTCTCACTCATCTCTGTAGTTGTGCGTCCAACACTATCCTACTTCGCGGTCTCTAGGCTGACGAATTCCACAGGGCTTGTAGCATCTCGGGGCTCCCTCATCGTGTCCGACACTCTCATCATTTCCTTCACTTGGTGGAAGCTATTCCGCACTGCCACTTTGGGGAAAGGACGCCTATTCCGCCACAGCCCTACGCTCACAGATATATTTTTGCGCGACGGTAAGCATCCTAAAGGTTTCTTGATACCCTGAAGATGAACTTACGTCTACATGATAGGAACAATTTGCTTTGTGTATGCTGACTTACGTTCATGTCTCGAAACGGCGGTTACGCGATGCTCACGTAACCTGCAGACTGCTCCTCGTACTCAACGTCCTCCACCTGTCGTTTTCTTTGACTTCGGTAGGATTTCTTATTGTGATAACCTATTTAAGCCTTCTTCAATTGGTCATATGCAGGTATTCAGCGAAGGTGGAGTCGATGATTCGAGCAACATCACCCAATTCACCAACCCGTACGCCACCATCCTTGCCCTCTGAAACTACAGTGCTCACCAGCACGACCGATCCTGTCGTCGCCACGCAGGCTCACGGCGATCCTCGTCTCCCGCTTCCTCATCAACCTCCAGGAGGCCAACTTGCGCTCGGTAAAAGTTGACTCGGACGACCCCCTCCATTTCTCGACACACTCGGGGAACTCTCTGCCGAGCTTTGTCGGCCGTCCCGTGGCGGCTGCACCCGAAGCCGCACCTAGTCAAGTGGAGTCGGGAGACGCTATAGATGGAGATCTAGATGGTGACCATATCAACCACGAATAGGAAGGGTCGCATCGCACTGTGAGGGCGCTGTCACCTGACGCCACCGGGGAGGCCCAAGTCGCCAGTGCTGGTCGATATCAAATAGCTCTACGGACACAATCGGATTTATCTCATGTATGACACCCACAATGTATTCTCTCTTCGTAGGAGGTTGTGAAGGGGTATGAAGTAGGAGAAGTACATGAAGACCTAGTGGACGACATCCTTGTACGCGATAGAACAATGAACAGTGTTGACACCCGATTATCGGTTCTGCGACATGTACTCGCCGTTTGCGTTGGGGTGCCTCCCAGCAGACCTCCAACGTCGCAGGGTAAGGTTAGGGATAAAGGAACGTGCGGATTGTGATGGTGCATGACTACAAAGTATAGACAAAAGTGTGCATGTTGCCGGAACCTTGGATCGTTTCCACTGCCATGACAACCCTACCTGAGGCGATGATGACGTCACCATTTGTGAGCCCCCGTTCGCGCCTGAAGCGTGCCAGTTAATCAGAGACTACACGGCTGAATGAAATGAGAGAGAAACACACAAACGTGTTGTAAGATTCCACAACTGAGGGGCATAGAACGAAATTGTATACGCTGAGCATTCGCATACATCGCATTTGCGAACCCGGTGCGATATGCCTAAACAGAGCTACGAGAAGATACGTACGGCGATCCATCGCCACCATCTCAGCAATGGAAGCCGACGTGTTGAAAAGCTACGAGGGACCGGGTGTCAGCACCTTCAGTACGTCAGAAATAGTCAACGACCTACAGTTGATCGGCCGAGCCGTAGACTCCGAGCTGGCGCCTTCTGAGACATCATGGCGGGTAAGAAGTCGCAATCTAAAAATGATTACAAATGTCGCGTTACCCCGAGAAAGTGTTTGCCGGACACCTCTTCCGTAGCCCAGATATGTTGCCCTCCCATGACGCCTCCGTGGTTGACGAGGTGCGTCAGCGTCGAACCAGTGCCGCTCAGGGCATATAGTGTCAGCATATCGTCGTAGAGCCGGGAGTGGGGATCGAATGCTTGACAGCTGTCATACCTAATTGCACCCATCATTAACAAAAATGCGTGTGCATCGTATTTGAACCCATACCGTCAATGATGTACGTCGTATCCCAATCCCAGTTTGAGCCATATGGGATGACTAGCAGCACACCAAGCAGCATCTTACACCTTCGGGAACACAAAGCACCTCAAAGTCGCAAGCAGCAAGGAGTAGCCTCTCGCGGGAAGCCCTGTGGATTACTCAGCACGGAAGGCGTTGCGCAGCGTAGAGTATCACCTACCTGAATGGGAGTTGGTAGTCCTTGTACGAGAAGCTCGATGGTCCACCCCCGTGCTCACGGTGTCCTGATGCGTGTTCGCTGCTCCGGCGCCGTAGAGATCATCGGTATGGTAGACGCGAAGTCCAACCATTTGACCACGCTCCATGCAGAAGTGTTCAGCGAATCCGAGGGCATTGACCGAGCTTGGACTCAAAAAGTAGCTACTTTTATCAGAAATAGTAGAAGTACTAGATGCGACGAGTCACTTGTCGAACGTTATCGCACCATAAGCGAGGAACGTCTCCGTCTCCCATGACCGTGCAGGGTACGTAGTGGTGTAGCCATTCCAGTGCGCGTGCACGTTAATGAAACCAAGCGTGATGAAACCTGCGAGGCATGGGTTGAGACACCGCACACGCATGTGTTTTAGGGGGCACTCACCTCCTGGTACGTCCAACACCACATCGAGTTAGAGGTGGAATAAGCACCAGATAAGTGACACATACATCATAGTTCCAGGCCGTCCCTACC
Source organism: Porogramme epimiltina (assembly GCA_900155495.1). Lineage (NCBI taxonomy): Eukaryota > Fungi > Basidiomycota > Agaricomycetes > Polyporales > Polyporaceae > Porogramme > Porogramme epimiltina. The sequence goes on along the minus strand of FTLJ01000046.1, from coordinate 160,178 downwards.
TATCATGGCTTGAGGAAGCGCGGAGACCATGCGCATTCCATTCGGATAGTATGAGCGGGACGCAAGTGCCCTATCCACACTCCGTCTGCGCGCAGAGGCATCCCCATACAGCGGCGAAGGCCCCAAACATGGCGTATATACTTCGTACCGTCCTTGCGATATCGCGGGGGAGCTTCCTAAGGAGGATTTGCCCAAATTGCATGAGCAAAGTTGGATGGGAACCTGCGGCCCTGAACGCGGATAGCAATGCTTACCGCACATGCGGGTGGCCCCCCGTCGCTAGAAGCTTCTTCCTCATCTTGATTTCAGACGGCGGGAACGTGTGGACGATGAACGTTGTGAACGGGATTGACGGCGGGGTGGCGGGGTTGCATGAGCCAAGAATCCACAGAATGTCCGTGCACTGGTCATTCGGAGTTTTGCGCCCCAGTTATCTTCGGCTGGGCCTCTCACGTTGTGCAGGGGGGCAGGAAAGGGTTGCAACGTGAGTGATGGCACGGTTTGGAACATCTAGAGGGGTATTCACTTTTCGCTCTTGGCCATGATATAGGAGAACGTACATGTATGGGCAGGTGGGGAGAGCTGAAGGCACGACTGGCTAGACAGCGGCTCTTGGTGGAACTGTTGAAGTGCATGCCATGAAGGGGACAGTATGCTTGCTTTGTACCTCACATGGCATGGGGCATCGCGCCTACTTAGTGATTTACACGGCCCGGCTCGGCCTGAAAGCCCCGGCTTTGGCCTGGCTTCGGGCGGCTCAGGCTTGTCCATGACACAAGCCGGGCCCCAGGCCGCCACAAGCCGGAAGCCGTGGCCTGGCCCGGCTCGGGGCCACGGCTTTTACGATGCTACGCCACTACCCCTTACAGCCCTCACCAGCGCGTGCAACAGTGGCTGCTCGAGCGGGGGCCGGCGAGTTGCTTGCGGCCCAAGGACGCCCAGGATATCGAGCGGTCTTCGGTGTTAGTTGACACACCGCTTCTTTTCTGCATGGGCCTGCGCGAAATGTACAGGTGAGCTGCTTGGATAGAGTTAGAGTTGCTCCAGAATAACACATACCCTCATCCAGTCTGACCGCTTAGTGCAGGAACCGAGAGACTGAAGGCGGACGTAGACCCATGTTCGGCGGCAGACGCCTTCTCCATGACGTCGGTTGTCGTATTTCTGCCTGTCATCCGTCCTTATTAGCTCACATCATTTACCCTTGCGATAGTTCATCATTTTCCTCAAGAAATCCACCTCTTGTCAGCTCGGTGAGGTGAAGGCGGCAACCACAAGCAGGCTCTGAGCCTCTACAAGTCGGTCAGACTGGAAGCCGCGGCTTTTTGGCCTGGCCCGGCTTTACACAAACTGAGGCCGGGCCGTCGAGCCCTTGGAGGCCGCAGACAGGGCTCGGCTCGGCCCGGCTTCTGAACGGCTCAGCCTCACGGCTTCGCGGCCTGAGCCCGAGCCGTGCAAATCACTACGCCTACTGCGAGCGCGAAAGGAATCACTAGGGAGCGGGGCCGATGGGGGCGTAGAGCACCCCCATTGCGGAGCTGCGATGCTGCGTATGAGGAAGGGTGCGTATATGAAAGGGCGGAAAACGCACCCATTTCGAGGACACCTATCACCTCTTCCGCGGCTTCCTTCCATCTCTCACCCCGCCTGCCCCCACCACCATAACCTCCACACGCTCATTACGTCCTACTCTCCGGGGCCGAAGGACGCCGAAAGCCGCTACGGGCGTATCGAAAGTTGCTCTACGGTTCGGTGTGGGTCGCTGCTTCGAGAGCCGGAGGGCGTTCGGTGTTCTGCGTACCAAAAGCGACGGCATCGGGACACCGACAGTCTTGGACGTCTTGCAAATCCTGGCTGAACGTTGAGCTTCCATGATCCCCCGGTGGGACCGGGAGCTGCCCTCAGAGTCGGCGGCTACTGGTGACGGCACTGAGGTAACGATGACGCATTCAGCCGGCAGGTGAGCATGCGTTGGATTGTAGCGAGATGGACAAGGACAAAGCACCGGATGGTGAGTGGATGACTACGACTGCGCGATTGGAGTCGGACTGGTATTGCGAATGCCGGACGCTTCTCTGAAAAATCTAGGCCGTCGGTTCGACTCCGAGGACGGGCGTCCCCGGAGCATATTCCCTTGCCGCCCAAGAATGTAAAATGCGTCGAGGAGATGGAGCCGCACGTACTCTACAAATACTAGTGGAGGAGTCGGACTGAGGTAGCTTGGGTCATCGCTAGTATGACCAAGGCCTCACAGGATAAGAGTCGTACTAGATATCAGTAGAATCTGTTATGCACAAGGTCGCTCAATGCGACTCCGGAGAACACGGAGCAGTGAGCGTAGGCCGGCGGCCGGTCCGAGCGTCTGGCTTTCCGTATGTGTCAGGTCACGTCAGCGCGCCGTTTATGAGCGCCTGAAAGTTTGCGGACGTCGACTCTCTTCACGCAGCCCGAGAGCATGCTCGTCTGTTCGTGCCCAACTACATCCACTTTCCTAGGCTTGCCTTGGCTTTCTAACATGCGAATGGTGCGGTAAATGTGGTGCATTCTCATCGCTCTCACCCAGTCTGTGCGTTTTCTTTTTCGCCACTCCTGCCCGCGCTTCTGCAATTTTCGCGCGGAAATCATCGCCAGGAGGCACAAGAGCGCTCCGCGATGCGACGGGGGCTAAGCAGCATGAGCAGCTAGTCAGCATTGTGTGCAGTCTAGTACCATTTTGTCACGGAACGACGATATAAAGGTCGACGTGAGCTCTCTGTGAGCGCGCTCGATCTGGGTCCCCTGGCTTACCGGTATAAATGTCCACCAGTGAACCCATCATGAGCAACGACGGGATGGCAATTATAGATTTGTTCGACTCTTTGTAAGTTGTATCCCATAAAGTACAGCTCACACTTCCCTAACCTACCCCCGGAACGGCCTCAGTCTTGTTCAAGACCGCGTCTGCCTTGCGGCATCAGGTGAGCTCCGCTGTGTTTGGCACCCTTTGACTCGAGTCATGCTAATGACGCCTTCTGCCTAGTGCTCATCTTCTTCGAGCATCTGCTCACTATGGACCGTGAGATCGACCTCTTCTGGAAGCGGAGACACTCTTCCGCGACAGCCCTCTTTCTCGCAAACCGCTATCTTATTGTAATATACAGCGCACTCGTTTTGATTCCTGGCTTCATCGCGGGCGTGAATGAGCGTGTGAGTCCGCATGATCCCTCTTCTAACGCAACTAAACGGATTAACAACTTTCCATCATGCTAGGTGTGAGTTATTCGCTCACTTACTCTTCGCGTTGATGTAGAAACCGATTTATAACTTCGCAACGTAAGGTGCAATGGGGTACAGCTAATTTATGTGATAATGGAGTACGCTGCGTTCATCCCGCCAACAAGTAAGCAATCTTGAGCCCGTCCGTTATTCCAATGTCCACTCACAATGGGCTCCCCAAGTTTTTTCAGTCATGAGAGCGTTTGCTCTGAGCAAATCTGTGGCCTTCTCGACGCTCGTATTGATACTATCCCTGGGCCCTCTGGGCGCGAACGTAGTGCGTGTACTGCTTTATATATGGATGGGACCTAAACCGTGACACACGCGACTCGACAGGCTCAGCTTATACTTGGGTTCAGTACATTAGTCGACCCAGTATTCGGCTGCGTGGCGCGACAGGTCTACCCGTCTGAGGAGGTGTATATTGGGTGAGCCTGTTGTCAATAACTTCCAGTCAGCCCAAGCTCATGCGTGCTCGTAGCTGTGCGTAAAATCATCATCAGGCCATTCCGATAACCCGTTGACACACGTCTTAGTGGTGGTAGCCTCCCGATGCTCGCTTATCACTGCGGATACTCTCATTATCGGCCTCACCTGGTGGAAGCTCTTCGACAGCATTACCTCAGAGAGGGTAGTCCTATCCAGCCGTCGTCTCACCTTAACAGATATATTCTTACGTGATGGTAAGCTCTTCAATCGTTTTTTCATCATATAGATGTCTTTATGCTGAGGATAATTCCCTTTAGGGACGAACTACTTTGTGTATGCTCGTTCGCACGCTGCAAAACCTCAAAGGACTCACTTTATCGGCAGATTGCTTCTCATCCTCAACGTATTGCACTTGTCTTTTTCCTTGGCCTCCGTATGTCCCACTTCGATGCCGTGTAATGATACTACCATTGGTCTAACATTCCGTAGGTATTCGGCTTTTGCGGAAGCAGTGACGCTGGGAGCAGCGTCACTGTATTCACCGTGCCGTACGTTACTCGTGCTGTCTCCCCTCATACAGTCACACTCACTACTACTCGCCTCGTTATGGTGACACAGGCTCACAGCGATCCTCGTCTCCCGATTCCTCATCAACCTCCAGGAAGCCAACCTCCGCCCCATCAAGGTCCACTTAGACGACGACCTCTACATCTCGACAAACTCGAACAATCTCTTACCGAGCTTTGTCGCCACTTCCAGCGTAGCAGGAGGTACGGTTGTGTCAACTCAAACCGATGTGCAAGACGGCATCTCGAAGACCTCGGAGGAACTGGAACTTGACTATGGAGAAACGATCTCATTCGACGCGACAGTATAGCCTCTCTAGGGGAGGATGCGTAGTTTACAGCTCTTGCATCTAAAATTTGAGTAATTGTAAGCTTGGACCGGTACTGCAGTTAGTACGGGCATGGGAGTCGACGGTGCAAGTGCAACGATGTAACATATTAGTGGTGTTAGCATACAATACGCGTTTCAGAGTGCACTACAATACATGTATGTCTCAACTAAGCAACCTTGGCGACCCTGAGTTCCGTATTTAAAGGGCTGTTCTAAGTAAGCGGCTTCCCGTTACGGTACAGATGACGTGTCACTACTGCGGTGTTCATACTACGGTATCCCAGAGGCGCATCGTGTTCTCCTACGGGTCGCATTTTTAGGTGAAAATTGTGCAAGTCCCCACATCTTGGCGGAGACAACGTCTTGTTAGTGCATCCTAATCACATCGACCGGAGGCCCGAGGGCATCTTTGGAAAGGCTAATCCATTGGCAAAGAGCGTACCCTAGGAGTCGATCCTGCTTGTCAGCAAGAGTAAGAGGGAAGAAGCCGTTTAGAAACATACGTCCAGATTAAAAGCAAAGAGGGAGGCTGAAGGTGCAAGTTGAGGCCGAAGGCTACATCGTGACGCCGACACCGAGCGGCCCGTTCCCATTTCCGAGTGTTTTCCGTGTCCTGCTACGGGGCCGGCGGGTTTCCGGCCCCTCCGACGCTGTCTCCACTGAGTCACTGCTCCCAACAGTAACTATATGAATTAGTTAAGCACGTTCAAGACAGTACCCAAGGGCCATAGCATCGAGCGACCACGTCTGAAAAACACAACATGCCATCCCGGCCGCCGAATATTATACTAGACCTAGCAGCCTTGGTCTCACTGGTTCCTTCGCATAGTATGTATGCTTCCTATATGTCGTATCATGAGGTTGGACCATAATGTGTCACATATGGCCTAACCCTCAGCATTTTTACTAATATCTTGCTGACCGTAAAATCAGGAACAGGAAACATTATCTGTAGGATCCTTGCACTCTTTCTCCACCACGTGTGGTCGTCTGTGCTTACCAAAAACGACCCTCCTTCTAGGCTAGCTATCACCGTTCACTGAGGTTCTATTCTAAGCTTACTGGACATAACCTTCGAGGGGTGCGGACCTCCATAGATTATCGATAGCTATCGGCACTGGTTGTGGAAGATCTCTCCATCAGAGACAGCTCGGTGTCACCATCGTCTTTTGAATCCCTCCACACTGACGGGTATGCACAGTGTCGCTTCATTGTGTGGTATATCTATTTCCCCACAATCTACCTCCTGTTTCTGATCCTCACTTATGTAAAGCTCGCTTGTAGCTGGTATGCTGTGTGACAGGTGCAACGTAGACTGCATAGTTCCGTCGATCCCTTGGCACGACGGCCGACACGATGGCCGCATTCGATCAACGTAATGATCTTCACTGAAAACGGGTGGTTGCTCCCTCTGCGGTGACTAGCTGTTACCTAGATCCTCTATTCTATGTTTCAACATGATCAGGTATTGCTTCGGTGACCGATGCTGGATAGAACTCCACCTATTGGGGAGGTGGCGGAGGCGCAACTACGCGCACAATATAGACTAGGATCAAGGTACCTGAGTATCAGCGTGTGACAGCGGCTTACATGGATTCTTTCGGTGTGTGCGTTTTTGGCCTACCCTTCCCTGCCGTTAAGGGTTGAAATATTATTGAGCTCCATAGATTTTGAATGTGTAAACCGAGAGGCTTGGCATTCGTGGATATCTGTTCAGAACCATGATATTGACGCGTAAGCAGCAGGTTGCACGCGGTCTCCTTGTGTCTACGTTTGACGTCCAGAGCTTCTACATCTCCACCGCTTCTTACTACTGTCGGTGCCTAGGTTCTCGACCACAAGCCTCCAAAATAGGGTCCAGGTAGGGGCAGTGTAGCATGCGTACGACATACGTAGAATGGTATCTAGCGCCAACTGCTGGGGGGTATTTAACTCGCGTGCACTCAACGCCGGGTATCACAGAAGTGCATTCAGCTGCCCCCCTCACAAGTCTCTTCACCATGGCCAGTGACACCGCTGCAAGTATGGACGGGGCCACAATCGTACAACTATTCGACAGTTTGTAAGTAGAACACTGCCTTAGCGACATTCATCCTACCCTGACTGTATACCGTCATAGCGTCAGTGCAAAATATATCAACATAGCAGCATCTGGTTCGCTTTTTCAGTCTGACCTTGCGCGTTTTGACATGAAGCTTACAGAGTGAATACATAGCCCTAGTATTCTATGAACATCTCATCACCATGGAACGTGGTATAAGCCTCTTCTGGATGCGCAAGTTCTCTGGTGCGACAGCCCTCTTCCTGATAAACAGATACCTTGTCCTCGCGTATTCCGCATTTGATCTGGCACCCATCTTCAACGTGTCATTGACGCACAATGTGAGTCTCTACCTTGCACTATCCTAAGCTATCTGTTCCGCCTGACGTTACGTCCCACGCTAGACGTGAGTTTCGGAACTATTTGCACCAGCGCGGGAGCTGATAGGCTGTGTGTTAGGTGCAACAGAGAGCAGTGGGCTTCTGTCATCATGGATTACGCCACATTCGTACCCCCAGCAGGTAGGTAGAACCCGAATTCTTCTGAGGGAAGCTCACCTGACAATGAGCTTTTCAGTATTCTCCGCCGGGAGGGCATTCGCTCTGAGCACATCTAGAACCTTCTCCGCCCTCATCCTACTCCTTTCACTCGTCCCCCTAGGTATAAACGTAGTGCGCATGTTGTCCTATTGGATAAAGTGGATTTTTCTCTCAATACCTTCTCTTCTAGGCTCAACTTGTTCTTGGATATAGAGCGTACGTCGATCCTATATTCGGCTGCCTGGTGGCGGGTCCCACCACCTTGATTCAAGTTTATATTGCGTAAGCTCGTCGCTAGGTCGTCTCCCTCGTTGACTTTGAACTCATTTTATATTTCCATAGCTGTGTGTAAAATGATTTTCATGCACGCGCGATCCTATCTCATTGATATTCCAGACGTGGTTGCTGCACGAGGTTCCCTCATTGTGGCAGACACCCTCATTATTGTTCTCACCTGGTGGAAGCTATCTCGTCAAGTATCTCAAGGCAAAATGGTTCTCGCACAGCGCGGTCCGACCCTGGCAGATGTACTATTGCGTGATGGTCAGCTCATTTGGCATTTTCGTGAGAAGGGAATGACACGACGTTTCTCTATTGCAGGAAATATATACTTTGTGTACGTTCACTCACTTTTCGAGAACGTCATGGTCCTTCTATGGCTTTACTTACTTTACCGACAGATTACTCCTTGTACTCAATATTTTGCACCTTTCATTCTCGTTGACTTCAGTATGTCTCCCGTTGTACACCTACCTCCTCACCTCAAGGCTTAACACCTAATGCACAGGTATTCAGCCAGACCATTGGCAATGAGGTTCCTAGTAACATCATCATATTTACGACGTCGTACGCTACTTCTTCCCCCTTAGGCTGCAGAATACTGACGAGCGCTCACTGCGTTGTCTCACACAGCCTTACAGCGATCCTCGTCACCCGCTTCCTTATCAATCTCCAGGAGGCAAACTGTCGTTCTGTGAACGTCGACTCGGATGACCCCCTCCACCTTTCGACTCATTCTACTCCTTCTCTGCTAAACTTTGTTACCAGCCCCGGGGCAGCGGGTGACGAACAGGGGATACAAAACAGCATTCAGGAGAGTACGATATCCCATTGTGAAGATCAGGGAGATGACGTGTGAGTGCAGTCTCCCGTCCCAGCGGAGGCGTAGGCCGCAGCGTGCACAGGATGACTTAACCTCGAGGCCCCAAGTACGGATCGATTTCTTGGATCTCCTTCGCCTTTACTATAGTTTTGCGCTTTCGATATCGACTCAGATCGGCCTAATTCATGATTTTCTTGTTACTGCCTTGCACACTATCTGGTTCTTCTGCAGGGTATAGCATATTCCGATTACCCCACATGTATGATCTATGGCATGGGCGCTTGCCTCGGAAGGCGGACACGTCACATCGTCAGTTCGACTCCGAGTGAGTGCATATTTTTCTTTTAAGTGGCATCTCTGACGGCTGAGTTTAGGGTCCGCGTAATGTAGTATTGCTCATAACGCACAAGCAATAATATGAAATGGAGGCTGAATATCATGAAAGCTCGCGCAAGATCGCGAGGACAGCGAGGTAAATGTGCGGAAGCACGTTGATTGCAAAATCCGAATGGACATAAACTATGCAGACAAATGTGAATATGCTTAATCATCGTGCAGAGATCCAAATGTTCGGTAAATGCTTGAAAAAGCGTTGATTAGTCGGGGTGTGTGCGCGGAGGAGTTAAAATGAGACTCACGATCCCCACACCGAAGTACTTTGCACCCAAGCCTGCGATCCACGGAGTTGGTCGAGCATAGGTGCGCGTTCTTACACCGGATGCACACTCTATGAACGAGGCTACAAGGAGTATGTTTATTCAAAAAGGGGTGAACAGTATATACAGTACGTACGGAAAGACCAAGGACAGCCCTTGAGATACGTCGAAGATATTCGGGAATAATAGATGCCGCGAAAGGATGGAAACGTAGGGCATACACTCCTAGCCATCTCGACGCCGTAGAGAAAAACCGTGTTGGCGATACAGTCAAGAGCGCACACGGTACACCAAGGTATCCCATCCACAAGATTCTTGGGGACCTTGTAGGCAGGGACGACTGGCAGGACTTCGGTCTAACATGGTCGACGTGAGGCAGGCCGCAGAGTACGCATAAGTGCTCCCCGCTGGGTGCTTCCGAGAACATTGACATGTCGACGACCGGGGAGGCCCCTGCTTCTCTGCGCACGACGGACGGACGTCGATGAGTGCCTGGCTAGGCGAGTTGAAGAAGCGCGTACAGTGACGCAGGAGTCAGGTTGCTACGCGAAAACGTAGACTTTCGCGCCTTTGATGTTTAGTGATAGCGGGAGGTGAAGCAGAAACGTCAAGGAGAAAGGGTGTTAAGAGCAAGATGAGAGCTGCTGGAGAGCACCGCAGCCACAAGCTGCGCGCCGATTCGCTCGGAAGGTGAGCATGTCGTCGCGCCCTTGGTTAATGCGCATATATTGAGGGAGTTGCGATGTCTGATACCGGTGGTGCGAAGAGGGTTTTTCTCGTAAGGAGGGGGTGAGATGGTCGACTGTGCTCTATTCCATGCGGCGGACTGCTTGGTGCGCAGGCTGCAATGATGTAGGTGAGAACGCGAATAGAATGGAAGACGAGCGCACGCACATCCGGAATACTGCTCGCCACCTTGACCATGTTCATTCACAGCACGGGGCTCTCCACCCTCGCGACGCGCGTAGCTTACTTCAGTACTCCGTGATCTCTTCACCTGAGAGCCTTGCATATCCAGTTCGCATCCCCAATGATCCTTTGCGACATGTCAGAGAGTTTCTTATGAAAGCTAATGAACAACTCACCTCGCGAAGCCCCTTGTGCGTCAAGGATGCCGCCGTCATCTGAGAACGACTTGCGACACTTGAAAGGCAGGTATACGCGGCATTCGTATCTTGATAACATTTTGTGTGATAACATAGGCTATTTTGCGCGCGGTATGCTTCCAAATATAACGTAGATGTGCACGTTGAAGGCGCGAATAGAAGAGATGGGCGGCGTCGCAGGCGCAGCGGGAAGCGTCTATGCGTGCGTGAGCGGGAGCGCCTGCGGCGACACGTAGCAAGAGTTGTCATTAGGGGCCCGTGAGCGAAGCCTAGACCTGGAGACATAGCAAAGATGAACTAGTTTGCGCATAGAAGAGCGTTGTGCTCCCGACTCTGAGTCATACTTGCTGCCATAAGCTTTAGAGAGAGCGCGGTAGACCTCGCATGAGGGAATGATTACAATGGTAAGAAGAGACCGCGGTGATCAGTCACATGAAGAACCGAAAGCAAGTAGACGAAGAGAGGGGGCCTACTTACTTAGAGGACGGGGAAGCTGGCTGCAGGTCCCAGGAGGCAGCAAACGGATGGTCCCCTTGGCAACGCCAGGAGACGCCGGCGCGGTGAGCAGCAGTGCCGCGCCGGTGATTCCGCGCGCCTGGCCTTCTCCTCTTCTCAGCAAAGACCTTCGCCTCAGCCGTATGCCGCAAGCCGCATTCCTGGCCTTTGACTTCATGTGTTTTCTATTTCGGTCAATGGTTTACTCTTCTAGAGCTGACCCGATTTCAGGAGTGCCCTGCGCGGCGGGAGCCCTTGCAACCTCCGCGCGAATCCTGTGCGAATGGCGCAAGCGTCTCTTGCCAAGAAACTTGTGACTGTGCTCCGTTGAGGTCATGGCTGTGGCCGCAATATGCTCTGGAAGTACACCCACCGCAGTTGCTGTGGAGCGAAATTGTCCTTGGTAACGGTCCGGTGGTGAGCTCGCGTCGCGACGTTGATCATCTAGTATCTCAGGCTAGCCACCTCGTTTCTAAAAATGAGAAACTGAGGCTGGCGTACCCTCTTTCCACCTCGACTCCTCTGTCCGCAAAACACCCAATTGAAAAATTTCCAGCGGTAATGATGTGGTATATCAACTGCCAGCTGCACGTCGCGTACGTCCCGTTATCAACGCGGTTGACAGACCTTACCGTTTCTATCACGCTTCCATCCTGCACTTCATCTATATCTACAGATGGTGGATAAGATTTGTGACAGCCAATGCTGTGCATCAAAGTTGTATCTTGGTGGAGTCGACACAGGGAAATGGTGATAATGTCTACCCTAAAGCTTGCTGCATCAATTGAAAGTGCGGCAGTCCTCCCTTGCCACGGAAACGAGCTCTACTCTCGGATGTTGCGGTTTGTGACTTATCTCTATCCTGCACAGCTTTAAGAATACAGGCGTTACCCTCGTCATCTCAACGGAGGCTCTAAGCGACAGTCGATGACGGGTGGAGGCCACCACCACCAGGTGAGTCGTCCTGCAGAAGGTATATTTAAAGCTGATACTATATCTATAACCGTTCAAGTTGCAGGGAATACTCTCTATCCATCGTTTTCACCATGCCCACTTCGACCATGGACGGAACCACGATCATAGAGACATTCAGTTCTTTGTGAGTGGCATAACTACGTACTACGATCATAATTGAGCACACTAACACCACAAAACGGCAGCCTTGTTGGAAAATATGTCTCCATCGCAGCGTCGAGTGAGCCTAAAACTTAGTACGTGCGTATGGATTTGACAACTCATTGTAGTCCATTACGCAGTGCTCATATTCTTCGAGCATGCGATCACCGTGGACCGCGAGATTGAGCTCTTCTGGAGAAGGAACTTCTCCGTCGCAAGTATCCTCTTATTGGTCAACCGGTACATTGCTGTCTTATACAGCGTGGTTTCCCCGCTACCTTTATTCAACACTGTGACATGGATGAATAGCGTAAGTTTGGCCTGCTTTCTCTCCGAGTGCGTAGGGCTAAAACCGGCTTCCTCACATCCTACTAGAGGTGAGCTGCCTAAACTACAATGCACATCGGAACATCAGATGACGAAAGGTATGTTAGCTGCAGTGGCATCGAATGGGCCACTGTGATTATGGAGTATTTCACATTTATACCACCAGCAGGCATGTCACGTTGCAGTCAATTCTGGATGAGTTTATTGCTGACAACGAGCTACACAGCGTTCTCTGCTGTCCGTGCCCATGCTCTCAGTAATTCCTGGGTTTTCACAGTGCTCATCGCGGCGCTCTCCCTTGGCCCTCTGAGCGCCAACATAGCGGTGCGTAGATCTCCTCCACTTGAAAACTCAAGATGCATGGTAAAACGTACCAATAGGCTCAAATCGTGCTTGGATTCAACATAGAAGACGATAATTTGCTTGGGTGCTTAGCGCTGGAAACCGCTCCTTCCGGACCCGTTAAGATTGGGTATGTTCCAATCCCTATTTTCTTACTATTCTTGAAATGCTTCCTTGACATGTATCTGTACAGGTGTGAGTGACGCTCACCATCTATGCCACGCTTGTCGCTGAAGAACATGCCAGTAACAATGGCATCTAGAATATCACTGATCGTAGCCGACGTACTCGTCATCGCCCTCACATGGTGGAAGCTGTATCTCTCTGTACCTTCCGTAAAGGCACTCCTAGCAGAGGGACACAATCTGTGTCTGACAGATATATACTTGCGTGATGGTAAGCGTTTTATATTCAACTTTGCGGATAGCTAAATGAACTATGACTTCTTTCAGGGACTGTCTATTTCATGTAAGCTCAGCGGCACATATCGTGGCAACTTTCTGAGGCTTGCATCCCCTATAGATCCATCCTAATGTTCAATATCTTGCATGTCTCGTTCCTATTGACTTTAGTACGTCATTCTAGAGTGTACTGTTATAGTTTTCAGGCTCAATTGGTTCTTCCGCAGGCGTACAATGGAGTTAACGATGTTACCAACAACCTTGCCGCACTCACTACATCGTACGCAACCGGCACTGCCATCATTCATTCCATAGCACTCACCACAGTGCGCGTCATTTACCATGCACAGGCTCACAGCGATCCTCATCTCTCGCTTCATCATGGACCTCCAAGAGTCTCACCTCCGTGGTACAAAGGTCAACTCGCTTCACATCTCGATCCGCTCTAACGACTCCCTTCCGAGCTTCGTCGCCGCCCCTGGCATGGTCGAAGCTGCGGCAGAGCCTCACAGAGGCGCAGATCTAGACGAATGCCGCGATTTTGAGGCTGGGGTAACCGGCAGTGATGAAGTATCTCATGGAACAGCGGAATCACTGGCAATTATGGAGGTGTCAAGGTGCGTGTCATGGAGCGATCGCAACAGGCACGCACTGAGATTCACTATGGCTTACCTCTGCTTTCTGTCTCTGTACCTTGCAGACAACTAGAATAGAGTTTCGTGTGGGGGAAATCGGCTCGAGCGCTCTACCGTAGTTACGGTGATCATCTGTACAAGCTCACAGGACGACCTCACTGCACCATGCACCAGCGGCTACAGAGCTTAAGAGATGTACTTACGCATGGGACCCGTAGTTGGGAGACACAGAATGCTGTGGGAGGTCGCTGGGCCGATGAGAGCCCAACGAAGGAGCTGAGCACAAGCTTAGGGTATGAGGTACGATATGGAAGGAACTTCAAGGATAATGCGGCAGTACAATGTTGACGCTTGATGGCCAGATATATGCGCACGTATAGTAGACTACAGATGAGGGCAATGATGTTCTCAGCTAATAGATGCCATTGGAATCACACGCGATTGCGGAAAAAGTAGCAGAACCGTGAATCCAGATTCCCGCGGACGCCCTGCTAGTCACTCCGTTGAAACACTCGCTCGAGCTCCGTCAGAATGCACGTCAGGGGGTTCTTGGCTTTTTGAAAGTTTGTCGTACCATGCTTACCGTTTAGAGCACGGAAAATAAGGTGCAACTCTAAGATCTGTCAAAACGTCCCCGATGGTGACAAAGAGACCTCCGGAGATCGGATAAATGAACAGGCATCTCGAACGGTGATAAAAATGCGACTGTGCCGAGCAAGGATTGATGCGCGTCTACTATGACGTCAGCACTATTTACTCTACTAAATGGCCGTTTGTCGTACTAACCAGGACTTTTATCAAGCATAACACGCTCTCACTGTGGAAGTAGCAAGTGTTCCCAAGAGTCACGGTCGGTGGTAGGTGATTACTCGAATCAAACTCCCTCACAGAAGATTGACATTCATCACGTCTTTGGCTTTTGGCTCCCGTCTCGCTTTTAACAAGCCAAATCCGTTGGGTCGCGTAACTGCGGCGCTGCGTGGCCACCATCCAACCTTCTGTCTGGCAGATGGAAGGATTTGAGACATCTGTATGATCAAGGTAGACATCCCGTGGGTGTCAGGCGCAGCGAGTATGCCAAGGTAATAGTCGAGATTGTTTTTTATATCCATGGGGGAACCATAGTATCATGCGGCGGCGGCAGCAGAAAAGAAGGTGAATGCCAACGTCGTGCTCTATCCTTTCTTCGTAGAACCAAATTTCCACTTTTCACGGGTACATATCCATCTCGGGGTAGTATGCGGCCTTCAGTGTCAGCCGTGTCATCCACGTTGAGAGCTCCATGCCACTGAGTGACCGTTGATCGTTTGGATTTGGGGCTATTCGACGAAGTTCAACACCTCACGACACGAGCATGCAGCCACAAGTGAGCATCCGTTAAGTACCCCAAACATAATCTCCTAAGAGCGGACTTGAGCTGATTCCACCCCCGCCCTCCATCCATCCAACCATGACCGTCCAAGCACGGAGCATTGTGGGGTGGATTGCCACGGACCCCATTGCGAGAATGCAAATTAGTACAATCATTGCATCCTCTGTCTTCTTTGGTCAGTCATTGCTTTCTGCCTCTGCTCCTAAGGATGCGCTGATGCAAGCGTGCACAAGGTATCCTCACTATACTTGCTTCTGCGACTATTTTCTTCTTGCTGCAAGTATCTCTTTCCAGTCACATTACTCATCGCTACTGACAAGTCAATTTCATAGACGGAATGGTATACACCGCCGTCCGAGACGCGTTATGTTACTCTCTGTTGCGATGTTGTACATATCCGCGTGCATCCACTTTGTGGTGTCCATATCGTGCTATGCGAATCTCTACTCATTGACTTTGGCATCCCTCCCGACCACAAGCTGGGGGGAAGACGTGCAAGGCCGTCAATCTCAGATATTGACAGCAACACTCACTATCACCGTAAGTACTGTGAGTTCGGTACAGTACCCTGCAGACGGCTCACAGCTTTTCACGCAGATTTTCGTGGGAGATTCGATCGTATGGTGGAGAGCGTATGTGTTGTGGGCAAGGAACTACTATGTGCGGCTCTGCTGCGCAGTAATTTTGGCTGCAACCCTAGGTGGGCTTGATATGTACATCCTGCTTCGTCTATACTTAGTAATAGAGTCAAACCTACTTTTGTATAGCCCTTGGATCTGTGGCGACATATAACTCAGGGATTCCCCAGATCGGGTTCCTATTGAACCAAGGACCCCAGCTCTACGCTTTGGACAGGTTTGGAGCAGCATGTTTCTGCCTTTCCCTCGCGAGCAACGTCATGGCGACGTCTCTCATAAGTCAAAAAGCACGGTATGGTTCATTTTATCTGCAGCGATTTGTTGAGAGGAGTAACTTATCAGCAGTCAAACAGGGAAAATCGTAACATATTGAAGGATACTCGGTCCGAGGCAAGTATCAAGTCCTCAACTACGAACATTCTCCTGTTAGTTATTGAATCAGGTGTTGGATACTCCCTGATCTGGGTGAGCCACTTACTACGTCTTTCTTCTCAGAAGTTTACATAATTTATTTTCCAAAGCTACTTGTTGTCACTCTCGAGCTTTATGACATCATCGTCCATGGCAATGTCCCCAACTGGTTCCAGTATTCTGGTTACGTGTTCCTTCGAGGAATCATGATATACTTGGTCGTACGTGCTCATCCACATTGAGCTCACCGTGGACCGTTTTGACGCTGCCAGTCCTACAGGCAGGTTATCCGATGGTGATCATCACACTCATAAACCTCAACCGTTCTCCGATCGACGAAATGGTATTTGAAGCTGGTTCTATGTGCTTCGCAGATCCCGAAAATGTGCGTCCTGCGGAGGACGACGTTCCATGAAGTATCAAAACAGTATGAGAGCGTAAACATATATGCAACAAAAATGATCGCGAGTAGCTAGTGGAATAGATTACATGATAACAGCCTTGCTCGACGGGACGTCACCGCACACGAGCGCGACGTGCTTTCGTCTATATCTGGAAAAACTCAGGTAAGTATGGGGGAGGTCAGCCTCGGGGGATCTAAGAGGTACACACCTGTCAGATACAATGGATCCGAAGGCTGCAGGGCCGATGCGAGTCTGAATATGCTGGGCCATTGGTGCGCCGGATATAATATTTACCATCTTGAATAGCCGCCTGGCTCACCGAGAGGACAAACGGGGCCTCCAGGACGCACTGTGAGACAGACGGCTGTCGTTTTGGGTACAGGTTACTGCTATGTATTTGCATTGACGTGATGCATGAAGGTCTGAAACTAGTAGAGCCGCGAAAGCTGTCGGCGGTTCTCATTGGAGCAAGGGAGAAGATATCTCCAGCGGCTGCGGAGTGGGAGGTG
This sequence comes from Porogramme epimiltina, assembly GCA_900155495.1. Classification (NCBI taxonomy): domain Eukaryota; kingdom Fungi; phylum Basidiomycota; class Agaricomycetes; order Polyporales; family Polyporaceae; genus Porogramme; species Porogramme epimiltina. Next base: position 143,503 of record FTLJ01000046.1, on the reverse strand, counting down.
TTGGTAGGAGCGTGAGCACGAAATTGAGATATGGAGCACGTACAAAAGCCGACAGTGTCTGCGTAAGTAGGGGCTCCATGTCCCACAGGTACTCTCTACTCCGTTATCCAGCTCCCAGAAGAGAGAGGGCAGGAGGAGGTTGTCCAACCACGGAAAGAGGTGGGAATGATATTCCCATCCTGTGAGCGATGACGGGCTAGAGATTGTGGCACTGCTCTCGTGCAGAAACGGGAGTTATAGATGCGCGTCTCAGAAGTACACGGCTTGTAGGGGGGAGGGGCATGTCGATGGCGGCTAGTAACGAAGGCAGAGTGCAACGGCCAAGCTACGCGGGGGCACTATTGGGAAGCGCCCACCCCACGTGACGGACGGCCGACACTCCCGCGTGGTGCCGCGATCAGTTCGCCTCGCCTTTGTCATGTTCTCATGCCCTCTACTGGCAAGTCCCAGAGATCCCTCGGTTGGCATACGGCAGTCCATCTGTAGCCCCACCATCGTTATGTCTGTTGGCCCGCTCAGAGTTCGAGTCCCGACAAATGTCAAGGGCACCTCGCTCGGTTGCGGCGAGCCCGTCCGATCTCCGCGCCGCCAAGAATCATCTTTATCTGTGGCCATGGGTCGACTGAGCTTTGCAGAAATGAGACTCAGGGTGCATATTATCCGTGTAAGGACCGGTAAGGCTTAGAATCCTCCAACCAAAACACCACGATAACCCTAGAAACATTTCGGTTGAGATACCCTGACACCACCATCTTCACAGTACCTGATACAAAGTTGCACATTGTGGATTGCGCATGTGTCTCGTCGGTCTTCGTCTACCACTACCAACAAACCATCTTTCAATCTTTATCTGTACACTGGCGAAACAACTCTTCTCTGTTCTCCCGGATGTACGTTTCAGGTTCCATGGACGGCATGAATTTCCCAACATTGTGGCCGTGCTCGGCTGAGGCTATAACTGTGGCGGGAAAGTCTGGCAAGTCCACTCATGGGGTGATTTATAGCCTGTACCACAGTGTAGGTGATCACCTCCGAGGTACAAATCGATACTTACAGCGGTGCTGCAGCATATGAATGCACAGGCATAGAAGCCATATTGGTTGTGGCCCGGACATTCAGATCATCGCACTATACAGATCTCGCCCCATTCAGTGTCTCCATCGGTACATTCAGGAATCTTGACTGAGAGCAACTCATACACCAACTCAATAAAAACTATTCGACACATGTGATATTATTTGCCGGCTGGGGGATATATTTACTGCCATGGCTTGAATCCTCTCAACAGCTTGTCAGCAACATTCCCTGGGGTCAAAATGTCTGGTGACCCCGCTGCAACCGATAACGGGACCACAATAATCAGTTTGTTTGACTCTTTGTAAGTAACATAGCTTCCCGCCGGTACTATCCATTCCACTGACCACACACTGTCGCAGCCTTGTGAATAAATACGTCACCCTCGCCGCGTCCGGTTAGTAGCCAGTCTCATCACTCGCATGCAGGGCACAATAACGATCGCCGCTTCATCGCAGTACTCGTCTTCTTCGAGCACCTCATCACCGCCGACCGCGAATTCGACCTCTTCTGGAGGATCAAGTTCTCTGGCGCAGCCGTCCTTTTTCTCACAAATAGATACCTCATACTAGGAGAATCTGTGCTCCTTATGGTCATTGCTTTCCACAAGTCCGTGACCGATGAAGTAAGTCTAACTGACTTATACGTTGACGATTCACTATGGGCTAACATCATTATACTTCCCTAGGTGTAAGTAATGTTTTTGCCAGCTAGTCATGTTGATACGAGAGACGAGAGCCGATATTGCAGTTGCAACGGGATACAATGGGGGTATACTGTGGTGGAATACGCTACGCTCATACCGCCGGCAGGTAGGCGACTCCAGGACTCACGCTCTTCGGGACATCCTACTGAAAATGATGTCCTAGTGTTTTCTGCCATGCGAGCACTCGCTCTTACCAAATCTAGGCTGTTCTCGGCCCTAATTCTCCTCCTTTCTCTTGGTCCTCTAGGAGTAAACATCGTGCGTGTATTTCGTTGTATTCTTGATTGCGCTCGCCCTCACGATGTGAAACACATGCGCTGTAAGGCTCACGCTGGACTTGGCTTGAGCGGTTTTGTCGACCCAGTGTTCGGCTGCCTAGCACTGCAGTTCGCTCCTTCGAAGCAGGTGTATATTGTGTGAGCTCGTCTTTCTATCACTCCTTGCAGGCATGAACTCATTGCTCTTCATCAACCATAGATGTGCGTAAAACCAGAGATTTTTTCCTATGTTACCTGAATTAATGACTACTTCAGGGTTCGTTGCATCCCGAGGCTCTCTCATTGTAGCGGATATCCTCGTGATTGCCGTCACATGGCGGGAGCTATTTCTCAGAGCCCCTCGGCGGAAAGGATTTCTTATGCGCCGCCATGTGACTCTTGCTGACGTATTTTTGCGCGATGGTAAGTACTCTATAACTTTGTTGATCTATAGAACGATCTGACGCTTGTATGCGGTAGGAACGATATATTTTATGTACGCTCATTCACACTTTACGATTCATGCTACATCCTGTGAATGCTACTTCATGGTACTCACATAGCTTGCAGATCACTTCTCATACTCAATATTTTGCAGCTGGCATTCTCCTTGGCATCGGTGGGTTCCTTGTAGCTTATTCCATGCATGGCATCTCTCAGGGACTCCGATGCAGATATTCAGCCAGGATGCGAATGCTGATGGTGGGAGCAATATCACCGTCTTCATCACACCGTATGCTGCTGTTCCTTCCTCCCTGAGCTCCGCCGCACTCACTCTATATCGTCACCATACAGCTTGACAGCAATCCTTATATCCCGTTTCCTCATCAACCTCCAGGAGGCCAATCATGGGACAGTCAATGTTGACTCCGACGGCCCGACCTACTTCTCGACTCTCTCTCAGGACTCTCTCCTGAGCTTCGCCGCCGCCGCCGGACCTACTGGCTCCTCCGTTGAATCGAGCACAGAGCATGTGCGAGACCGAATGCTCGAAAATGGAGAGGAGGGTGTTCTCAATGACATGGGAGATGACATACTCGGCATTGAAACGCCGTCTCTCAGAGTCGAGGTGTAGGTCGTGACCTTCTGGGAGGCGCCATCAACATGTATAGGCCAACACTCAGTGGTCTTGTCCGTTGTTCCATAGCCCTTCATATGCTTTTGTTTCTTGTGCCCCTATTCTCTCTTTCTGCATCATTTTTGCGCATTTTTCTCGTGGACTGTGTTCGTCTATTTGCTGTGGTGTATGCGCTTCTTGTATATAATATGGTATCGTGCTTTAATTACTTGAACAGTGTTTTCCAATGGTAAATGATTGAAATGAGGGTCAGCTCAGTGTACTCAGTTGCAAGACGGTAATGAATTGTTAGGATTACTACACATTCGGGCGAAGGATGCAAAGATGGGTGATTATCCGTGTTGTGTGACACACGATATCAAAGACCGGGGGTGGTCCAAGAGTAGAGATTGGTTGAACGCGGAACGTCGTGACTCGTAAGTCGAGGGAGCGGCACGGGCGCTTGTTCTGGCGGCTGTGACTTAGAGAGACCAGTCAGCAAGGGAGCACCCCAAATTGGGAGTGGGATCATCGGAGTGTGGATTTGGACCAATTCGCGTCCGGCGAGCGCACGTCTGAGTTTGAACTCCCCTCACGCCGAACGGGCCGAGCGGGCTGGGGACGAGCCTAGCCGCGCGTCTTCGTTTTTTCAGTTGTGCGTCTCAGCGTCACCGCTCATCGTGGGCCTCGCAAGCATTCCGGCCAGGTTTCTTTATGCGGATCTAACCCCAGGGGAAACAGGAATCAGTGGTGAACAATGCTCACGGGTCTCTCGGATTACCCGAATGGAGCCTGCAACCCCTAGCTCTCACGTCTGCACCTTCCGAGACCTGCGGCTACGCAATCCATACCCCTCAAAGTCCATGATCTTAGGAGCATGAGCATCCCAGCCAGAATCTCCGCAGGGGCTTGACGGGATACCACTATGTGCTCATTGCTCGGCCATGGGGGATATAAGTCAATGTCATGATGCGAGCTCTTCCGCCGGCAAATCATCTCCCCAGGCTCTCCAGTCACGTCAGAATGTCTAGTGACCCTGTCGTGACCGCGAATAACGTCTCGATAATCGTGAGTTTTGACACTTTGTAGGCATCATAGTACCCTGGTATCCCTCATTCTACTCTGACCATATGTTGTCGCCTTCTTGTCGAAAGATAACCCTTGCCACGTTCACCACGCGGTAAGGTGCCATTCCTTCTGCTTACGTTCCGCACGGCGTACTGCAACCCATCGCACAACGTCGCCGTGATTCTTGTCTCCCGCTTCCTAATCAACCTCCAGGAAGCCAACCTCCGCTCTGTAAAGGTCGACATAGACGATCCGCTCTACTTCACACACTCTGCGAACACACTGCCAAGCTTCGTGGCCGCCTATGGTGCGAACAGAGCTGCTACAGCCGCAAGGCCTCAGGAGGGGCCCGTCGATGTTGACGAGGGCCCGGAGAGTGATGGTGTCGACCGCGGCGAAGGGAGCCCCCTAGGCGTGGGCGTACCCGGTCTCAGCGTCGACGAGGCGTAGGTTGAAGCTGGTGAAGACGTAGGGGCCGGCATATAGTCGTAGATTAGGACTTCAATTCAGGATGTGGCTCTAAACGAAGTACAAGTTGCATAATGGCACACGAGTGTGAAGTACGGAAAAGAGCGCCGCCGTCACAGCGTCGAGCTGGAGTAGAGTGAGGTCAAGAAAACTGGACAGGCCCACCGGGCTGCAGGCGACACCGGCGGTCTCGGGGGATGCTGGAGTGACGAGGGGCGTGGGGTGCTGGTCAAGTGTGCGTCGCATCGCGCAACACGTTGTCAGCGCCATGCTGGAAAACCCGAGTCCATGAGAGACTCGGTTGTGGGAAAGCGAAAAGAAACCCACCAGAAGGATATAACATGAGCTCGAACATACTTCGCGACGCGCGTCATAGCGCCGATCTGCGAGCCTGAATGAAAGAGAAACGGCCTCGCATACAAGACCATCTTGCCCTTCGCTTGATGTATTCGGAGAGAGCGTTGACATGAAGAACCGGCTTATCTTGTAGCGAGGAGCAGTCAAGCGGCGTGGACTATGAGACCACACATGAGGGCAGAGAGCACGTAGCGAACGAGGGACAACGGACCTGAATCGACGATGCCCATTGTCTCCCCGCCCCGAGGTCCCCAAGTGTCCTGCACCCTCCGCACGCGGCACCCCACCAACCCTCAACCCTTGCCCGCGCCAATCTGCCTTCTGTGGGATTGGATTTTGGGCCGATTGGAGGCCGAAGGACCCCTACTAGTCGGCCCACATCTCCCTTCGGTCGGCTAGATCCTGTTCGTAGCGCCTGCGGCCAGATGCGGTGAGATCGTAGCACCGGGTCTTCATCCCAGTGTCGACGCCAACAGGGGGCCTGCTATCCCCGAGTTGACAGCGCAGTTGACACGCTCCTTCGCTGTGAGATCCGGAGGATGGGTGATTCTCTGTGCCGTGTGGGGCCTCGACCGGTGTGCATCGCGTATCCTCGTGGAGGAGAGCTAAAAAGAGAGCGGGATGCGGCGAGGCAGAAGTTGGCGGGATGGCAATGACAGTTGGATGTGGCTACCCAAGTGCGCACCTATGGATATACTCTCAGGAGATAACCCCGCGATATGATATGTGGATGTCACTGACACATGCCTACGTGGAGATGTGCCGCCAAGGGGTGGCGGCGGGCGCAGGACCCGACCAACAGCTGTATCCGATGATCGCAGGCGGGCAGAACATGTTGTGGTCGTTTGAGTTCTAAGGCGTATTTTGAGGTAGGAGGAGTGTGGCTACGCCTGGTCCATAATGCGCGCAAACGGAGCAGTGGAGCAAGAGGCGGAGGACAAGCTGCGGTGCGGAGAGGGATAGAATCCCCCGAAGTGAACAGGGAGACGCTGAAGCGGCATGTGTTGCCGATCAGGGCGCCTGAGGCTCGGCCAAGTCTCCGGCTGCCGGGTGTGGCGCTCCCGGCCCGGTGATAGCCGGTAGTCCTCAGTCGTTCGGCCAGCCAGTCGACACATTCAGAGTTGGACCGATCTCAGAAGCACCTTGCTCGGATGAGAACACACCAGATCCTCACACCGCGAGAACACGCACGTATTTACTTCCAGAGCCCGTCGCCTGAGCTTTATAGCGAGCCAAGCGGGTAGGCATCTACCCATCATGATCGATGACGTCCGGTCATCCTCACTCAAGTGACCCAATACTTTGACATCCTCCACAGCGACTCGTACAAAGTTGGACGGAGCCGTCGCTCCTAAGAAGACCTTCCCATCCAGGCCCTTTGCTTCCCATAACCGCCACCTCCTATGATTCGCTCTGGCATATTGTCTTATCTATATATTTGCTGCGGTCCATCCCGTCCTTGAGCAGAGTGCAGCGATGCGTTTCATTTACCTCTTGAGCCGTTCTACCAGTGCAGGTCGCCACACAACGACACCAGATTCTCGGTCTCTTGATCCTCCGTAAAGTCTTCACGGATGATCATGACCTGTCACTACAATGTTTGCACCAGGCTCGAAATAAAGGGAAGTTCTAGCTCCAAATGGAAATGCCACCCTTCACGAGTTCCAGCTTATCCGGACCCAACCTGACCAACACCGCCCGGTCATACCCCCCCCCCCCCTTAAAGGACTGAGCAATATTGATCGGTTTATGAAGGATTCCAGTTCAAAGACACCATATGGAGCATATCACGAGTGCCATGAGCCGCACGACAAGCGATACATTTTAGTGAGCGATTTCCGTGTTTCCCAAAGTAGACGGCAAATATCTGAGACTATTCCAACTTCGATCTATCCAATCGAACATGGTCGCAGCGACAAGACCTCCGGAGATTGGATGAATAACAGGGCATCTCGAACAGTGATAAAGATGCGGCTGCCGGGAGACCGGTTATGATGTACGTCGACTACAACGTCAATGGGATTTCTAAGATTGTACTTCACTTACCCGACCATGCATTTGCTGCAGCTTAGGACCCTCCCTGTACACGAAGCAGTAACTTCAAGTATTTCTAGGAGTCACAGTCAGTGGTAGGTATCATTCGAGTCAAAGCCGCTCCTATAGAGATACATTTATCACGTCTTAGACTTTCAATTCCTATTTCGCTGAATCCGTTGAGCCACGTAGCAGCGGCGCGTTGCTTGGCCACCATCCTACCGTCTTCCTGGCAGATGGAAGGTTTTGAAACCTTGAGACCATGACGTAGACGTCTTGTGGGTATGAGGCGCAACGAGTATGCCAAGGAAATAGTCGAGATTGTTTCTTATATCCACCGCGGCGCCGTAGTGCCATGCGGTGGCTGCGGCAGAGAACAAGATGAATGACAAGTGCGTACCCTATCCTTTACTCATGGGGACTTAAGGTCTCCACTTTTCATGGATACGTGCTTATTTCGGGGTGGTGTGTGGTCTTCGGTGTCGGTTGTGTCATCTACATTGAGAGCTTCATGCCACTGAGTGACCGTTGGAGGTTTGTATTTCTGGTTGTTCGACGAAGACCACAACCTCACGAGTATGCAACCGCATGCGAGCATCCGTTAAGTACCTCCAAATATGATCCCCAGAGATTCAACCTCGGTGGTCACCCTTTCCTTCCTCCATCCATCCAGCCATGGGCACTCGAGCACGGAGCATCGTGGCATGGGTTTCTACGGACCCCATTGCCAGAATGCAAATGAGTACAATCATTACGTCCTCCATCTTCCTTGGTTCGTTATTGCTTTCTGCCTCCGCCAATGAGGATATGCTGACGCAAGCGTGCCAAAGGTATCCTCAGTATGCTTGCTTCTGCGACTATCTTCTTCTTGCTGTCAGTATCGATTCTTAGGAATGTCCCTCATTGCTACTGACAAGTCAACTCTATAGACGGAACGGCATACACCGCCGTTCGAGACGCGTTATGTTACTCTCCGTTGCGGTGCTGTACATAGCCGCGTGCATTCACTTCACTGTGTGCTTATCTTCCTATGTAAATCTCTACTCGTTGGTTCTGGTATACCTCCCTACTACAAACTGGGGGGAAGCCGTTCAAGTTCGTCAATCTCAGATATCGACAGCAACCCTCACTATCAACGTAAGTACCATGAGTTTGGTACAGTGCATTCTGGGTAGCTCACAGCTTTTCATGCAGATTTTTGTGGGTGACTCTATTGTATGGTGGAGAGCCTACGTGCTGTGGGCAAGAAACTACTACGTGAGATGCTGCTGCGCAATAATTTTGGCTGCAACTCTAGGTACGTTCGAAATGCGCATCCCGCTTTCACTGTAGTAACGAGAGGCACACCTGTGCTTGTATAGCACTTGGATCTGTTGCGACACACAACTCTGGAATACTCAACGTCGGGTTTATTTTGAACCATGGACCCCAGCTCTACGCTTTGGACAGATTTGGAGCCGCATGCTTCTGCCTTTCCCTCACGAGCAACGTCACGGCGACGTCTCTCATATATTACAAAGCGCGGTATGGTTATTTCAATCCCCAGTAACTTGTTGAGAACAATAACTGATAGTGCATGGAACAGGGAACATCGTAACGTAATGAAACATACGCTGTCCGGGTCGGGTTCTAACTCCTCCCAAACTGTGAAAATTCTCCTATTGGTTATTGAATCAGGCATTGGATACTGTCTGCTTTGGGTGAGCCACTCACGAAAACATCTAAACTCTCGAAAGTCGACATAATTCACTTCTCAAAGCTACTTGTCGTCACTGTCGAGCTTTACGATACCATTCTTCACGGGAATATCCCTGGCTGGTTTCTATATTGTGGTTACATATTCCTCCGAGGAGTCATGGTATACTTGGTCGTACGTGCTTATCTACATTAGGCTCACTGTGGACCATTTTGACATTGCCAATTCCACAGGCAGGTTATCCAATGCTGATAATCACACTCGTAAACCTCAACCGTTCTCCAATCGACGAAATGATTTCCGAATCCAGTTCTATGCGCTTTGCGGATCCCGATGGTGTGTTTCCTGCGGAGGACAGTGTTCCGTGAAGTGTCAAACCGATGTCTTGGAATAACTGCATTGCAACACATGGACAGAGACTCGCGAATAGCTGGTGACAGGGATCATACATCGACAACCCCTCTCGACGGGGTATCATTGTACGTGACGTCGACGGATTTCCGTCCGCATCCTAAGAAACATTGGTCAGTATGGAGGAGGCCTGCCTCAAGAGACCTAGGAGGTACATGCCCGTCAGAAGTGATGCTGTTGAAGCCTGCTGGGCCTGTGCGGATCATGACACCACGACGAGATAGATAAATATTAGTGGAGGAACGAGATAGGAGAGACGACGACACGTATACCGCGTCTCGCTTAGCATGGGCATAGTTAGACTCTGTATGTTTGATATCGATGCGAGTGACTATAACCGGCTGACCGTGACAGTCTTCGAGGCCGGATCCACTGGACCACCGTGGACTCGAAGCTCCCATACGGATGCCTGTGCTGTGCTTTACATACCTGTTGTACACTCTCATTGTTACAGTAGCTCACATTCTCACGATGCATGCGCAGTGAAATGGGGGTTTCGTACTGAACATTCATGTGTGCCACGCCAGTGAAAACGGGGGCATCAGTGTACGTGATGCATAGGCGGTGCCTACTACTTACTGAGATGCGCGCTCGATAATCACTGCGGCACCATGACGCATCTGAGGGAGCGTACGAAGCGACCGTAGTTGGGTTACCGTAGCTTCTTGAACAATTGGATCATCGCAGTATGCAAGTGAAAACCATAGCGCCATGGATGGTCAATCTGCAGGTGCAGGATCCAGCATCGCTATGACTCCTCGTACACCTGTCGACAACTGCGAGCAGTAACCCAGACAGCAACCCACTAAAGTCGCGAATAGAGGGCATTTGTGATGGGATCCGTCAGCCATGGAATATATGAGACACCAACTCTCTCTGTAACATCTCAGCAATCTCCCATCTAGTGAAAATGTCCAGCGACCCAGCAGCGGCAGGCTACATAGCCACAATCGTCAGTTTTTTTGACAGTTTGTGAGTAACGCAACTTCCACCGTCACTATCCATTTAACTCTGACCACACACTGTCGCAGACTTGTAGATCACTATGTCTCCGTCTCAGCGTCAGGTCAGTAGACCCTCAGTGCTCGTGTGTAGATCACAACTCCGACAGCCATATCCTTATAGCATTCGTCTTCTTCGAGCACCTTATCACTACCGACCACGAAGTCTGCCTGTTCTGGAGGTACAAGCCTTCGGGTGCAGCCGTGCTCTTTCTCATAAATAGATACCTCATACTCGTGGAGTCTGCATTGTTTCTGGTACCTCTCTTTGATACATCCTTGACTGATGAAGTAAGTCTGAATGACTTGCGTGCTAAAAATTCCATGTGAACTGACGTTCTCGCTCCTCCGTAGGTGTAAGTTATGTGTCTCCCAGCCAATTGTGTTGTCTCAGGAGATGACAGTAGACACTCCAGTTGCAGTAACATACAATGGGCATATACCCTTGTGGATTACGCTACGTTCATACCCCCGGCAGGTAAGCGACGCCTGAAATCGTACTCTGCCGGACATCCTACTGAAAATCAGTCACTTAGTGTTCTCTGCCATGCGAGCATTCGCTCTTACTAGCTCCAGGCTGTTCTCCGCCCTCATCTTGCTCCTCTCTCTCGGTCCTCTGGCCGTGAACGTCGTGAGCGTCCTTTTACATCTTAGAGAAGTAACGTTCGTTCTCAAAACGTGGTATATGCACACTCTCAGGCTTGGCTTGCATTTGGATTGAGCGGATATGTCGACCCTGTGTTTGGCTGCATGGCAGTCGACCTCGCTCCTTCTGCGCAGGTATATATTGGGTGAGCTCGTTGTCCTACCAATGTTTGCAGCGTGAACTCACGTCGTAAATCATAGCTGTGCGTAGAACCAGCTGCCTCGGTTTACGTCATCTGAATTGACGACTTGCTCAGGGCTCATTGCCTCCCGAGGCTCTCTCATCGCGGCGGATGCGCTCGTGATTGCCGTCACATGGCGGGAGCTATTTCTCGGAGCACCTCGGAGGAAAGGATTGCTTATGCGCCGCCGCGTGTCACTGACGGACGTATTCTTGCGTGATGGTAAGCATGTGATATCCTTTGCGATCTAAAGAATGATCTGAAACACCCGCGTGCTGTAGGGACCCTATATTTTGTGTACGTTCATCGATATATCAAGGGCGTTGCATCCTGTGAGGCCTCTGTATGGTATTCACGCAGCCTGTAGATCGCTTCTCATACTCAATATTTTGCACCTAACGTTCTCTTTGACATCGGTGAGTTTCCCTGAAACTCACATTACATTTGGAACCTCTTGACAATTCCTGTGCAGATATTCAACCAGGGGGCGGGTCCTGAGAATGGGAGCAATATTATCGTTTTCACCACGCCGTACGCTGATGCTCCTTGTCCCTCTGTATTCCGGGACGCTCACTGCATTTTCACACTATATCGTCATCGCACAGGGTGACAGCAGTCCTCATCTCCCGGTTTCTCATCGACCTCCAGCAAGCCAACTTCCGGTCCGTCAAAGCCGACTCTAACGACCCTGCATTCATCTCGTCGTACTCTGGGAACACCCTCCCGAGCTTTGTCGCCGCCCCGCGCGCTGCTAGGCCTTCCGTTCAACCGAGTACAGGGCATATGCAAGATAGAATGCTCGAGAACGAAGAGGCAGGCGGGGTCAGTGGCATGGAAGATGACATGCTCGACATTGTAACATCGTCTCTCGAGGTCTAGGTGTAGGTAGTGACCTATTGGGGCGTGTCAACTGTATAGAACAGGCGCGGAGGCCAACTCCCCGCTGTTCTGTCCGTTGTTCCATAGCCATGGGTATACTTCTTATGCCCCTAATCTCTCTTTCTCCATCATTTTTGGGGTGTCGCTCCTGCAATGGGTTCGTCTCCATTTCCGGTGGTCTATACGCTTCTTGGGTTGGAGTCAGTATTTTACTTGAATTACCTGACTAGCGGTTTGTAGTTGTGGAATTATTGAAGTGAGGGCGTACTCGGTATATTCAGTGGCAGTGGGGAAATAAATTGCTAGGAATACATATTCGTGCGAGGGATATAATCAAGCTTGAATGTTTGTATTGTGGAGGAAGGACATACGAGATCAAAGCACCAGGGGTTAGTCCAAGAATAGACGGTGGAGACCACGCAGTTGAACGTATATGGGTAGGCTGAGCTGTAGCCGTTTTCGCACATTGATGCAGGACTAGCGTGGGAGCGTAGATACAACGAGGAGATAGGGAGGGTGTATTTTACGAGGCCCTTGAGCCTTAGAGGAGTCCTCTCAGTCCCGACTCTCCATCGTCGAGATTTGGTTTGGTGCTTGCTGTGAGCGTTGGACCAGCGACCAGTCTACTCAATACGATAATGAGGGTTGAGCCATGGGCGAAGGTGGGAGAGGGCTGCAGGGCGAGATAAGGATGCCTAGGTATATTGATCGAAGCTACATGACGTACATATATACATAGATCTCACATAGCCCTTATCCCGTCTTATAAGCCCCACGCTACCCGCCCGAGCTGTGAACGCCTTGCTTTACAGCAGACTATGCATAGAAGGATCAGAAAGTAGGCATTGAGGAATCAAAAGGAAACATCCCGGTTCAATGTGACATGACTTTGCATCCAGGACTGTGGCTCTGCGATGGAGGTCGGATGGTAAGTTCATGTATTACTGTCTGTCTGAGATTGCACATCTCGTGACAAGAATTATGAGGCGGATAAGTGTAATGAAAGAAAGTGATGGAAGGGGGGAAGCACGCACGCGACAATTTTGAGCTCACCAGAATACTAAAACGATGCACGCCCCCGAGTCTGAGTAAATTGCCGGTGGTTTTTGCGCCTGGTAGGAAATTTATAATCGAGGCTGGCAGGAATGGCCCGTACGGAACGCGCGGAAGCATCTACAGAAATACTGGCCCACAGGGATCACTGGGCGCACTTGGCCATATTGGCGTTGTCCGCGATCAAATGAAAAACCAGGAAAATGCGCGCATTAGGGGGGAGGGGGGTGAGACGAGAGAGACGAACACACGTGCAAGACTGACCAGCATATGCGTTGGAGGACACGCAGACATCACCTGTGTAATCGAATGAAACCGGTGCGCGGACAACATATGGCGCACATATTCAGACTCGGATCGAGTGATGGCTGTCGCACTTCGTCCGTTGTCTTTGAGTCATACTATGTCCTGCAGAGGGCACGCACGAATGTGAGCACGGTACCCCGACGAAAACTAGGACATTCGGCGGTACCCACCAGCCGATAGCAGCGACACAGCACATATAGCGCATCGCTGCAGCGCGGATGCCAGGCTCCCAATAACACCGTTTTCTGCCTCAAAGCGAAGGTACCCATAGGAGGGGATGATAGCGGGACGGTTTGACAATGCCCTCCATGCTCAGCGCGCCGTCGTCATGTGGGTCAATGGGTGCTTCTCGAGACATTCGGGTGCCGACGGTGGAAGGAGGCGATTGAGCCGTCGCTGTCTGGTCCGCTGGAGCTCGGGTCGACGCCTCAATGTACGTCGCAAGAGACCACGAAGCGCGTATTTTGACGTGGGATTGCGGTGCGGTAAGTGGGTGCGTGCGCTTCCACCGGCATAGGTGGAATGCGGGTAGCAGGGCAAGACAGGGGACATGGACGTGCGGAGGGACAAGATGACTGCCTATGGGGAAACGGCGACATTTGGAGAGTGCGGTGTGCGCTCTTGTTGATAGCGCAGACAATGTATTGTAAAAAGCGACGAGCTTAGCTGGCACATTCAGATTGATGGAAAAACATTGTGCGGCGGTGGGCGGATGGGGCCGAGCCATCCTTTCAACGAAGAACCTCCCAGACACGCGAGCTGGGCACTGCAGGTGAGGGAAAAGGCGTGCAAAAATGAGGGAGTACGCACCTGTATCCAGGGTACCCATTTTCTCCCCGGCCCCGCATGCTCCGTCCGTCACTACAGGTATCCTTGGGCCCCGCGCCCCCACCAACCCTCGATCCGTGCCCTCCTCGCCCACATAATCCTGCCTCCAATGGGACTAGATCTCGATAGATCGCTACGACGACCCAGGCTCCCGGGGTCCCTACGGGCCGGCGCGCATCTAACCCCAACGGGCCAGATCCTGTTCGCAGTGTCCTGCGAAAGATGAGGGGGAGACCCCAACACCAGGCAGAGACGCGCTGTCTCTGACGCGACGACCGTAATGACGCGCATCATGTTGTCAGGTGCGCAAGTGAGTCGACGTTCTGCGCCATGTGGGACCTCTGCTGGTATGCGCCGGGAATGGGGCAAGGGACACGCCCGTCGCCGTGGGGAGAGGGCTGACGGGAGACTCGGAGAACAGCACAGCGAAGCAGATGTTAGTTGGTTGACATGGATGAGAGCGCGACAAATCAGGCGCATACCGATGAGCTTGTGCTCATGAGCTACTTGGTTGCTGGATAGCAACATGGGGTAGTAGGCTCCGACGTTGACATGGGCGCCACCTTGGATCACCTTGGAGAGGCGGCAGGTCCCAGAACGCGACTGAGGCCGAATACCTGCATCCCGGGATCAACAGCAGACCTCAGAACCTTGGGCGCAGTCGCTTTGAGGTCAAGGATGTATTGCTATGTAGAGAGAAGGTGGCTACGACAGGCCAAGCGAGCGAAACAGAGGCGGGAGAAGCAGAGCGCATGACAAGCGAGCAGGGCGCAAGACGAACGACGGGCTGCGCTCGACCGCGCTCGGCAGCCTCGGCCGTCTCGGACGACGCCGGCGGCCGAACCGGTATCAAGGCGCTTGTCTTTTTTGGTACTCCCCCAAGCCCTCCTGCGTAGACTCATGACTCGGATTAGAGGCTGGCGTGCAGTGAGCCGTGCTCGCAGTCCAGCTATGGACGGATCTTATTACAAGTGACCAGGGCCTGCTCCGTCGCGGGCTCGTCCGATCTTCGCTCTCAGGACAGTCAAGATGCGTCGCCTGAACCTCGCGGTAAGCCGAGCTACGGCCTAGCCATCAGGGACGTGCGGACCTCCTCAACTGACAACCAACTCTACCAACCGTAGAATTCCGCCAATTGAGATAGCTAGCATCACGACATACCGAAGCTCACCGGAATCACTAATACAAAGTTGAATGTTATCGTATCCCGTGCGTCTTTGTTCTCCACCTTCGACAAATTGCCCCTCGATCTTCACTTGCGCAGAAACATCACGGTTTTATGTTTTAGCAGCTAGATGTCGCAGGTTCTACAGGCGGCATCGAGTTCCTGGCATCAAAGTCGCCCTCGGTGGAGGTTACCACCATAGGCAAAAGTTCCGCAGCCGAGCAAGTTGCAAGATTCTGCCCCAACAGTAGACACACCGGGGGGATGTCATCTATTACAATTCATATCCTAACTTCGCGGACCTTTTCTCAGGTTCGGCCTGCGAGCGGCTCAGACAGCAACTCAGTGGGGTCACGAACCGAGACCATTCTCTATTTGTGATGGTATCCGTCGGCCAGGGAATATATGACCTGCTACCACTGGCATGACATGGGTCTCCGCAACCTGTCAGCGGTCTTCCACACACTCAGGATATCTAGTGACCCCGCCGCTGCCATTGATGGGACAACAATCGTCAGCTTATTCGACTCTTCGTAAGTAACATGGCCCCCCGCTGGCATCATCCGTTCCACGCTGACCACGTACTGTCGCAGATTTGTAGATGACTCTGTCACCATCGCAACGTCAGGTCAGTGGCTAGTCTTATCTCTCGCACGTATGTAGGGCACAACGCCGACAGCCACTTCCTCCCAGTACTCGTCTTCTTCGAGCACGTCATCACCGCCGACCGCGAAATCGACCTCTTCTGGAAGCACAAGTTCTCTGGCGCAGTCGCCCTCTTCTTCGCAAATAGGTACCTCCTACTCGTAGTCTCTGTATTGAGTTTGGTGACTGCCTTCGATACTTCCGTGAGTGCTGAAGTAAGCCAGGTTAACTCCCATGCCAGTGATTTCATCAGGACTGATATCTTCGTACCCCCTAGGTGTGAGCTATGTTTTTCCTCCCCGCTTGTGTTGCCACAGGTGATGTCAACAGGCATTCCAGGTGTAACGGGATACAATGGGCATATGGTATCACGAGCATCGCCACCTACATGCCTGTGGCAGGTATGCGACACCTGAACTCACATTTTACGAAACATTGCTGAACTGGAGCTTCTTAGTGTTCTCTGCCATGCGAGCACTAGCTCTCACCAGATCCAGGGTGTTCTCTGCCTTCATCTTGCTCCTCTCTCTCGGCCCTGTTGCGGTAAACGTCGTGCGTGTCCTCCGTCCTCATTTGGAATTCACTCCCACTCATGATGCGATATACACATGGTGACAGGCTTCAAATGCATTTGGATTCAGCGGAGTAGTAGACCCGGTGTTTGGTTGCATGGGACAGAACTTCACACCTTCGGAGCAGGTGTATATCGGGTGAGCTTGTTGACCCATCAGATGATCCTCGCAGGCGTGAACTTATGCGTCTTCATCGATCATAGCTGTGCGTAAAACTAGCCATCTTGGTCTACGTTGACCTGAACTAATGACCGGTTCAGGGGTCGTTGCGTCCAGAGGCTCCCTCATTGTGGCGGATGCGCTGGTTAGTGCCGTCATGTGGTGGGGGCCATTTCCCAGAGCCCCTTGGAAGAAGGCCTTTCTTATGCGCCGCCGCGCGACTCTGGGGGGCGTATTATTACGTGATGGCAAGTATTCTATATCTTTCAGCATCTAAAAAACAATCTGACATTTGTATGCGGCAGGTACTATGTATTTTTTGTACGTTTGTTAGGTTGCATCATGTGAAGGCCCCTCCATGGTACTGACACAGCCTGCAGACTACTCCTAATACTCAACACCATGCACTTAACATTCTCTTTGACATCGGTAAGCTTCCCTGTAATTCACTCTACCTTTGGCATCCCTCAAGAATGCCTATGCAGATATTCATCCACGACGTGGCCGTTGGCGTGAGTTATATCATCGTCTTCACCACACCGTACGCCGCCTTTCCTTACCCCTTGTGTTATGTAGCACTCACTACATCTTCTCATCCAACTACATCGTCATCCCATAGCATAACATCAATTCTCATCTCCCGCTTCCTCATGAACCTCCAGGAAGTCAATCTACAGTCCGTGAAGGTGGACTCCAATAACACGGCATATCTTTCGTCCTACAATGAGACTTCTCTCCCGAGCTTCGTCGCTGGCCCTAGCACTACGAGGGCTACTGGAGAATTGAGAGTAGAGCATATGGAAGACAGAATTCTTGATAACGGAGAACCGATTGGGGTCGATAATTTGGGGGATGACACGCCCGGCGTTGAAACATCGTTTCTCTCGGCGGAAGCGTAGTTGATCAACAGGCACGTCGATCTGTATAGAGCGCGCGTGGAGCTCGATGCAGCGCTGTTTCGGCCCGCGAACACTATGAACATGAACGTGTGCGTATTCTTGGTTCTTATACGCCTAATCTCTTCTTGTGCCAGTCCTGTGCGTTTTACTCTTAGTTTATCTATCCGCAGAGATTCATTCACTTCTTGGATAGAATATAGTATCATGTTACTTCTGTAGACACTTGCAGTCGTAGAGGGAAATGAATGTCTTGTGCTGTATACAAAGGACATACGAGGCGAGAGTACCCACGTTGGCCAAACTTGAAGCAGGAAGTAAAGACCATGAAGTTGAGTGTAAGTGCCGCCCGGGATCACATCCATCTCGGGGAAATTTGCACATTGACGCGAGGTAGTACCAGTGCGCGCTAGGGCACAACAAGTAGATAGAATGCATTTCTTTGATTAGATGAACCCCCTAAATGGAGTATCTTCCAGGCCTCGCCTCTATCTCACCACCCACAAATGACACTGCCAGCGACGCAGCCTGGGTGGGAGGTCCGAGCCGCGGAGGAGGCCACGTGATCCTGACTCATCCCTATTACGTCCTCGAGATTAGCTCGGGCATCCGGATGCTTCAATTAACATTCGCCAGTGCCGTAGGAGCGCACTGGGATAGCCTCTCTCCTCTTTCAAGGCGAGAGATCTCATACCCCCAGAAATGTCGTATTCCCTGTCTAACGGGTGGTAATGAGGAATACGGTCGCTAGGAAGCAACGTGCTACCCCCGGGCCGCCCCTGCACGTTTCATCTCTGCAGATGTCGCTGTGTACAGCTCCCAAGGAATGAAATCGACATAGGGGCAGACGCTCACGTAGTCCAAGACCGAAGGCACGCACTCTTCATGGACGGAGACCCGCCAACAACCAATGTTATGAATTGTGTAATGATAGCCCCGGGCTACAAAATACTACAAGGCGCATTCGTGCAACACGTTATCATCCGCATGCTGGAAAACAGACATAAATGGGACAATCTGCTGCGAGAAGCTGTAAGGAAACGCACCAGGCGAATATAGTAGAGGCCCTAGCACGAGCTGAGACATACCCCGCAGCGCACATCATAGCGCCGATCTGCGAGCCCCAACACAAGAGAAACGGCCTCGCATACAAGACCATCCGGTTCTTCGCTTGACATAGCTGCAGACAACGCCGGCAGAGGACGGACTGATCTTGTAGCGAGGGGCCACCCAGCAACTCCGACTGTGACGCCGAAGGTGAGAGGAGAGCGTGCAGCAAAAGAGAGAAAACGCACATGTATCGAGGAGACCCACTGTCTCCCCGCGGCGGCCCCGCAGTCTCCATCCGTCACGACAAGTGCCCTGCACTCTCTGCACGCGGCGCTCAACCAACCTCAAACCGCATGAAGTCCTTGCCCGCAACATTCTGTCTTCTATGATACCAGATTCCGCGATGATTGGAGCTCAGAGGGTCCTTACGGGCCGGCGTGCTTCTCTCTTCGGTCGGCTGGATCCTGTGCGTAGTGCCTTCGGCGAGATGGGGGGAGATCGCAACGCCGGGTACTCGCACCTCCGTCGATGCGAACGTGAGGGCCAACAGGAGACCTTCCGCCCTCGTTGACAGCGCTGTGTGGGGCCTCCATTGATGTGCACCGCGTATCTCGTGGAGAAGAGCTAAAAAGGGAGTGGGATGCGGCGAGGCAGATGTTGGCAGGATGGCATGAGATATGACCAAACAAGTACGTATCGATGGCCATACGCTCATGAGCTAGTCCCCTGATAGGAGCATGTGTGCGTCACTGAGACATCGATCCTACGACGTGGGGACGAGTGCCACAAGGGAGGGGCGGCGTGGGCAGGACGGAACTGAGGCCGAACAGCTGCATCAGGTGTTCGGAGGCGGGTCTCAGGGACTGCTGCGAGCAATCATTCGGGTTCGAAACGTGTTTTGGGAAGAGGGGAGACGGCTGCGACTGGCGTAACAAGAAAGCCAGAGTGCGTGAAGAAAGAGCAAAACTAGAGCGACGAGGACAACGGCTTGCGCGGGATCCGGACGGCCCACGGGCCACGGTGTCCTCGGCGCCCTCGGGTGACGCCGAAGCGGCGCGGGGTGCCGATTGAGGCGTCTATCTTCTTTTTTGTTCTCCGCCAAGTCTCCGAAAGCAGTCTTCCGAGGAGGTGAACCGCATTCCCAGTCCCGTTATGAACGATTCTCATAAGCATGCTGCTCCGTAGCGAGCCCGTGCGACCCCTGCCCTCAGACCAACCAAGATTCGGCAATTTTTGCACTCCTACTTCAATAAGTCGAGCTGTAGCCTAGCCATCAGGGACGTACGGATGGCGCCGGCCTCAACTGACCAACTTCTCTACCGATCGTAGAATCTCCCCAATTGAGATAGCCAACATCATGACATCTCGAAGCCGTCCACAATGGCTGATAAAAAGTTGAACGCCGTCGTTACCACATGTTTTTATCCTCCACCACAATAATCAACCCTGGATCTTTACCAATACGTAGAAGACATAACGCTTCTGGTGCCTCACTGAAAGATGTTGCGGGTCCTACAGACGGATCCCTTCCGACGTGATAGTTGTCCTCACTGGAGGGTGCCACTATAGAGTTGCGAGGGCGCTCGCGGGCGCGTGTGGGCGTGTGGGCGTGCGCGAGTACGTGCAAGCGCGTACAGACGCGGCCAATTACGACAGTTGCAAGATGCTGCCTTAACAATGGGTACAAGGTGCGGATGCCATCTATTACGACTCGTATCATAACCTCACGGAGCTTTGCTAAGCTTAAGCTATTTACAGATGCTTCTATACATCTCACAAATACCAGATAGAACAGAAACGGAAGACGCCAAAAGCACGTTTAGTGCGACACCCATTGAAAGCCAGGCGTGACTCGACCTCGAAGCACTCGACCGGTGATGTTCCATCCATCCGTACGTACTTCGGTCATCTACTAGCCTGCTATATGTATTCTGTGGGATAAATATCAATGCAAACAACCATGGCTGGTCGCCTGCTGTGATGGTCTTCCAATCCCCTAGACCGCTATGGATTCGAAGCTGCGGTACGGACGTGGTTGCTGTGCGTCACATACCTCTCATACTCTCTATTAGTAGATCCAGCTATCTCGGCCTGCACTACCTGAACTGACGACTTGTCCAGGGCTTGTTACCGCTCGAGGCTCTCTTATTGTGGCGGATGCGCTCGTGATCGCCGTCACCTGGCGGAAACTATTTCTCAATGCCCATTGGAAAAAGGCCTTCCTTATGCGCCGCCATGTGACTCTAACGGACGTATTCTTGCGTGATGGTCGGTACCTGATATCGTTCAGAATATGAAAATTGATCTGACACTCGTACGTGGTAGGGATCATCTATTTTGTGTACGTTCATCCATGTTTCGCGGACATTGTGTCCTGCGAAGGCTTCCATGGTGTTCACGTTTCCCGCAAATCACTTGTTGTACTCAATGTCTTGCACCTGACATTCTCTTTAACCTCTGTGAGTTTCCATGTACATCACTCTGCACTTGCGACTCTTTAATAACTACTGTACAGACATTCATCCCGACCGGGGGTACTAAATTCGGGAGCAATATTGCCGTCTTCACCATGCCGTACGTTTCTCCTTCCTTAAATTACACGGCGCTCATTACATATCTTAATCGCATAGCCTGACAGTAATTCTCGTCTCTCGCTTTCTCATCAGCCTCAAGGAATCCAACCACCGCTCCGTCAAAGTCGACTCCGACGACCCGGCTTACATCTCTTCCCACTCTGGAAACTCCGATCTCCCGAGCTTTGTCGCCGCCCCTGGCGCCGCTGGGCCTTCCGTCGAATCGAGCACAGGGCAGATGGAAGGCGGAATTCTCGAGAACGGGGAGGCAGACGGGGTCAATGACATGGAAGATGACACGCTTGGAATTGAAATGCCGTCCCTCGGGGTCGAGGTGTGGTTCGTGACCTATTGGGCCGTATCAGCCTGTATGTAGCAAGTGTGGGGGTCAACACTCTGCTGTTCTGTCCGGTGTTCCATATCGGTGTGTACGTTCTTATTTCATGTTGTCTTACTCTCTCTTCCTGCACAAGTACCCAGTATTCCTCGCATCCCTCTAATTCTCAAATGCCGCGGCCCCCACGCCCACGCAATCCTGCCTCCAATAGGACCAGATATCCGGGAAACGTTGAGGCGATTGGATCTTGATGGGGGGCCACCGGTCGGCGCACATCTCTCTTCGGGGGACGAGATCCTGTTCGCAGTACTGCACCAGATGCGGGGAGTGCGCAACACTGTGTGTTCTTGGCTCCGTAGGTGGAGACTTGCTGTCCATGTGATGACGGCGACGATCGCTCCCACAGCGTTTTCGGATCTGCAAGTGATTCGGCGTTCTGAGCTATGTTGGTTCGCACTGAGGGCGGGAAAGGGGAAGGCCGGTCTTAGTGGAGACGGGAAGAGGACATAACGCAGGCAGGCAGATGTTGGTAGGGTGGCTCGGATGAGAGTGCAGCGGGTCGAGCACGTGCCGGTGGCCATGGCCTCATAGGCTAGTCTCCGAACGCAGCATGCGGCAGATTACGACGTGGATACAACTTGAGAGACTGGCGGAGGATGAGATTGAAGCCGGACATCTGCACCCTGAGATCGACAGCGAGGCCCAGAATCCGTTTCGGTGTTCATTTGAGATTGAAGGGGTGTTGCTCAGCAGGCATGATGCTGCTGGCTGCGATTCAAGAGAATCAGAGTGGTGGAGCGCGAGGCTGGCGATGGGCGGCTGGGACCAGGACGCTCTCCTCGCTAGTCTCGGCCCTTGGCGGACGCCGGAGCGTCGCAGGCGCCTGTCTCGGAGACCTCGTCGGAGTGCTGGCGTGCCCCACTCGGACTCCAGAGTACATACCGGCCGTACTTCTAGTCTGGAAATAACCCTTCCATCGTACAGTCAGCGGGCCTATTCAGAGATGCACAGACCTTAGAAGCATCATGCTCGGCCGCGAACCCCCATCGCCCGGTCTCCACATCGCACGGCCTCATCATCCACATCTCCAGTCCGACCAAGTTGCGTGATCAAGCTTAAGCTCCGCAGCCGAGCTACAGCTGCATTCTAGGGTCGCTCAGAACTATAGATGACGTCCGGGTTTCCTCCAGTGACCGACTACATCAACTCCCAGTTTAGAGTGATTAGCTCGACATCCGTAGCCTCGCGAAGCACTCTACGCAGCGACTGATCCAAGATTGAACAGATACGCCGTTCAAGATTGTGCTTGGTGCGCATGTGTCTTCGTTCTCCATAAGTACATTATCCTCCAGTCCTGCATACTGCACAGGCATTGCCCTTCGCAACTCCCGCTGAGATATGTGGCAGACTACCTAGACTGTCTAACAATCATACGACCGTCCTCGGTGGAAGCTACCACCTTCACCGCAATTGTCAACCCCCCGTCAGAAGATTTTGCCACAACAGTAGATAAACGGTAAGGATGGCATCCATCACGGCTCAAATTATTATAACATCACTGACTCTCTCCGGGTCCAGATCGATCATGGACATCATTATCACTCTACATGTCTCGACTATCGGTAGACCGCTGGATATATGGACTACTGCTGCGGAACGAGCTCCCTCAGCACCCCATCATACTCCCTCACTGCTCAGGATGTCTGGTGATTTCGCCGCGTACCTTGACGGCACCACAATCGTTGCTTTGTTCAGCAATTTGTAAGTAGCGCGCTGCACGTCTCCTCCGAGCTCTAACACCACGTCGTCAAAGCCTTGTAGAACGATATGTCACCCTCGCAGCGTCAGGTCAGTGCTCCGTCTCATTTCTCACATGCAGGCTCAATGCTGAATACCGCGCCATCCCAGTACTCATCTTCTTCGAACACCTCATCACTACCGACCGCGAAATCGACCTCTTCTGGAAGCCCGAGTTCTCTGGTGCAGCCGCCCTCTTCCTCACAAATAGATACCTCACACTCTTGTACTCTACACTCAATCTGGTAGTTTCCTTCGACAAATCCGTAAACGCTGAAGTAAGTCAAGCTGACTCCCATGCCGGTGATTCCATGTCGTCTGACATCTTTGCACCTCCCTAGGTGTGAGCTATGTTTCTCCCATCCACTTGTCACTACAGGAGATGACAGCTGGCGCTGCAGGTGCAACGGGATACAGTGGGGATATGCTATTGAGGATCGCGTTATGTACATACCACCGGCAGGTAAGCGACACGTGCACTCGCGCTCTGCAAGACATTCCACTGAAAATTAGCTATCTAGCGTTCTCTGCCATGCGAGCATTCGCTCTCACTGATTCTAGGGCGTTCTGCGCACTGATCTTTCTCCTTTCTCTCGGTCCTCTCGCCGCAAATGTGGTGCGTTTCCTTCGTTGTCTTAGGGAATGTACTCGTACTCACGGTGTGGTATATACACGCTGACAGGCTTGGGTTGGACTTGGATTCAGCGGATATGTCGACCCGGTGTTCGGTTGCGTGGCGTCGGAGTTCGCTCCTTCAGAGCAGCTAAATACTGGGTGAGTTCGTCGCCCTATCAATCGTTGCGGGCGTGAACTAACGCGTCTTCATCGATCATAGCTGTGCGTAAAACCAGTTATCGGCGTCTGCGCTCTTGAATTGACAACTGCTTCAGTTACTGTTGCATCCCGGGGCTCGCTCATCGTTGCGGATGCACTCGTCATTGTTGTCACCTGGTGGAAGCTATTTCGCCAAGCTTCCCCCAGGAAAGCATTCCTTTTGCGCCGCCGAGTGTCTCTGACAGACGTATTCTTGCGTGATGGTAAGCATCCGATATGATTTGATATCTGGGAAACGATCTGACTCGTGCGTGGTAGGAACCATATATTTCGTGTATGTTCATTCACGTTTCACGAATGCTGCATGTTGTGAAGTCCACTATGTGAAATTCACGCACCCCGCAGGTCGCTTCTCATACTGAATGTTTTGCATCTGACATTCTCCCTCAACTCAGTGAGCCTCCTTTCCTTTCACTCTATCTTTAGCACCCCTCAACAGCTCCGGTGCAGGTATTCACTCAGGGAGGGGTTGATGAAAGCAACATCACCTACTTCACTACGCCGTACGCCGCTGCGAAGTTTGCCTTCATATTTTCCACCACTCACCACGTCTTCCCACTATATCCTCATCCCACAGCATAACGGCAATACTCATCTCCCGCTTCCTCATCGACCTCCAGGAGGCCAGCATCCGGTCCGTCAAGGTCGACTCCGACGACCCAGCCTACATCTCGTCCCACTCTCAGAACTCTACCCCGAGCTTCGTCGCCTCCCCTGACACTACTGGAGAATCTCGCGGAGAGCATATGAGAGATGGAATGCTCAGGAAGAGGAAGGCAAGTGAGGTCGATCATTGGGAGGATAACACGCGCGACGTTGAAACGCTGCCTCTTGGGGCGGAGGTATAGCTGGAGTGCGTCGACATGTACAGAGCGCACGCGGAGCTCAGCGCCACAATGTTTCTCCCCACGGGCACAGTCGACGTGTGTTCTCGGCTTTTGCACACCTGATCTCTGTTTTCACGTCGAACTCACGTGTTTCATTCTGAGTTTGTGTTTGATCTATTCGCGGAGGTTCATTCTCTTCTTAGGTAGCATACAGTATCATGTGATCGTGCTTCGGTTGCTTCTGTAGTCATTCGCAGTCGTAACGGGACGGATTCAACATGAGAGTTGACATACTAGCAAGCATCGTGATGGCGCGCAGCTACCTCAGAATCATCTGCACAGTTGATGCGAGCTGGCGAGCCCACAGGGGCTGCGTACGAAGAGTGCACTGGGGCCTGCCTTTTCCCCCTTGGAAACACTAGTCTAGCTTAGCCCCGCTCGGCAGGGGAATATCGGACTTCCGTACCCAGACACGCTGTAACAGGCCACCGCTGAGCCAAGTGCAGCCACCCAGCCCCATACTAGGTCACCTTGGTCGTGGCCCTGCGCAACTGTTGGGAAGCGAAATCGAGACAGCGGCGGCCACGCACGCAGTCCAGCAATCATGTCACATATATTGGCTATGGCCGTGCGCGCCCTACATGGACCGAGCTCCGCGAGCAACTAATGACATGAAACGTACAGCCCTGCCATACACCATGCCACCTGGCACACGAGCGCGACACACCGCCGTCCATATTCTGACAAACACAGTTCATTGTGAAAGAAACTTCCGCAAGAAACTGAAAAGGAAACACACCTGTAATAGCGTAAGAAGCAGCAAAATTGCACACATTGGAAGGGACTGAGTGGTGGTAGGTTTGACTTGATCCTACAGTCCTACATCTTGCGGTGGACCTGTGCGAATGTGAACATGGTGCTTCAATGGGAATGAGGACGCTAGGCTGTACTCACTAGCGCATACGACGTATCGCTGCGGTACAGATACTAAGCGCCCAATGACTCCGTTTCCTGCTTTACGGAGAAGGTATCTACGGGAGGCGACGATGGTAAGACGGTTTGACGATGCCCTCCACGCGTAGCACGCGTCCTCGTGCGGGCTAGTGCGTACTTCTCGAGACGTTCGGATGCCGGCAGCAGAAGCGGGCAGGTGTACCGTGCCGTGCAAGCATGCGTTGAAGCTCGGATCGACATTTGGATGCGCGTGATGTAAGAAGACGACGGTCGTATTTCCGCACGGGATCGGGGTGCTCTCTGCTACGACACGCACTTCCTATGGCCTTGGTGAGATGCGAGTCATGAGGCAAGACATAGGAACAAGGTGGTCGGTGCGAACGCGTGGGGGGAAAAGGAGATTGTGTATCGGGAGGTGGCGGCGTTAGAAAGCGCAGTGCGTACTCCCGTTGATGACGTAGACCATACCTTGGAAAGGAGAAACGCTTTGCTGGCACACTTGGGCTGAAGGAGGGAAACATTGTACGGCGGAAGGCGGGTGATGGTAGACTGTTCTTTGAGCGAGGAACCTCCCAGCTACACAAACTGGTCGGTGCAGGTGAGAGAAAAGAGGTGCACTAAACGGAGTAAAACGCACCTTTACCGAAGAAATTACTACCTCCCCGCCTCACGTTTCCCGTCCACCACCACAAGCACTAGGCGTTCCTCACACTAAGCTAAACATCGAGCGCCGTGCCCTCCGAGCCCACCATCCTGCCTCCAATAGGACCAGGTACCTGGAGAGCGGTGAGATGATTGAAGCGCGAAAGGTACCCACCAATCGACGCACATCTCTCTTCAGCAGACCGGATCCTGTTCGCGCGGCCTGCGCCAGATGACGGAAGGTCGCAACACCGGGTGTTCGTGGCTCCGTAGATGGAGAGTTTCTGTCCTTGAGGCGATGGCGGAGTTGACACACATCATGTTGTCTGATATGCAAGTGAGTCGACGTTCCGTGGCGTGCGGGGACTTCGTTGTTGCGCGCCAGGGGGGGCGGTGGTCCTCGTGGAGGAGAGCTATAAAGAGAACAAGGCTAATGTTGGTAGGGTGGTATGGATGAGAATGCGGTGGGTCGAGAACATACCGATGGCCATGTTCTCATGAGCTAGTTTCCGGATCGCAGCATGCGGTGAACTACGACGTGGATACGCCTTGGAGGCTCTGGTATACCACCTGACTGAGGCCGGATACTTGCATCCCAAGATGGACCGCAATCCGTTACGGCGGTCATTCTAAATCGAAGGTTTGTTGCAACTACAAGGATAGGGCGGCTGCGGTTAGCCAAGCAGGAGGATCAGAGTAGGTGTCAAGAGAGCAAGTGCGTGAGGCAGGCGACGGGCTACGCCGCGGCGGCCTCGGGCGACATGCCGATCGAAGCGCCTGTGCGAGTGCCCCATTAGACTCGTCCCCAGCCTGTGGGGTGTGATGGGAAGTTCAAACTCAGTCGAGGGCTCCTTAAGTTCACACTCCGCTGATCCCGATCCTGATTTGGGCTTCGCGCTTACCGACTGGGCACGAGTCTAGCGCTCCAAGAGATCTCATCTGAGGCTAGCGTGCAACAGGCCTGGCTTCCAATCCGCAATCCGGTAACAGCCCCTCCATGGTTCCGTCAGTAGTAGGCTCATTCAGAGTTGTAACATGCTCAGGATCGACCTGCTAGTTCGCGTGCCGGATCATCCTCACCGCGCTGACTCGTCCGCAGCTGCTAGTATGGCCCGGTTTGGTCGCCTGAGCTTAACAGTGAGCCGAGTTGCAGTCGTTTAGTTTGCATCGAAGAAGTCCGGGATGTCCTCAAGTGGCCAATTACACTCATTGTGAAATGCTTCCCAGCTGAGAGTGACTAACCTGGCATCGCGACCTTTCGAGGGCAACTACAGTGACTGATAGTACAAAAATCGAACAGAGTCGTCGTTCCCGAATGTACCTCAGGCTGTGGTCAGTGGGTATGAATCATTCTCCACAACCAATTCATCACCCCTTAATATTGGTGAGTACAGAAACACTATTCTTCTCTCATCCTCCTGATATATGTGGTAGGATGTACAAACCACATAGACTGTCTAACAGTCGTACGGTCGTCCTCGGTGGAGGTTACGGCCGTGACGATAGTTTCAGGCCCCAGTCGGAAAATTCTGTCTCAACAGTGGACAAACTATGTGGATGTCATGTATCGCAGGTCGCATCATCACCTCACGTAACTTCTCCAGGTCCAGATCGAGCATAGACAGCTGTATGTATCTCACAAGTATCATATACAACAGAAATGGAAAACCGCAAAGAGCACACTGTGGCCATTTAGTACCACATACCTCGATGGTTGAAGTTGACTTGACCTCGGAGCACTGGAATCGTGATTTAAGCTCGTACTCAACCATCCAGTGTTTACTTCTGCCATCCACCGGAAGACATCACATTTTGAGCCGAGACAGTCTGGACTCTGCAAAACGAGGAACCTTGCTTCCATAATCGGCTTAGATTCAGCGTTACTCCTGGACCGCCATGGGGTCGCATCCAAGATATGGACGTGTTTGCGGTGTGTTACCTACATATTACACATGCTCAACACTCTCACCATCCTAGTAGATCACATTCTCCCGCAGCACCCATGCAGAAATAGGCAATTACGAGCTTATATTGAATGCACACCACCCTATTAACAAGAACAACCGAGCCAGCCCGGCTCCGTCCACCCCACTCAATGATGTATAACCTCGGAGAGTGCGATGCCTACTTAGTACTGAGATAAAATATCGATGCTGGCGGCGGCGCCGTCCCGCATATGAATGCCCAAACGTGGCGAACGTATTTGGATCATAGTTTCTTCAACACCCGCATCATCACGGCACGGAGATCTCGCTCACGAGACCAAGACTGGCCGATCGCGGTACACCAGTCAGCCTCTCCATCTCGCCTCGTCAATTTCTTGAATCTCGAACGTGGATAGCTCGGACGTCAGCTCGGTGGGGGCATGAATTGACATCATTCCACACGCGTGGTACTATCTGACGTCTGCGGGGGGATATATAAATTACTGCCACAGCACGAACTCCCTCAGCATTACATCGTCTGCCCTCCTTCCGGTCATAATGTCTAGTGACCCTGCCGCTGCCTCCGACCTCAATACAATTGTTGGTTCATTCGACAGCTTGTGAGTAGCATGGCTCCTCCTTGGTACCATCCATACAATTGTAACGGTAAACTGCCACAGCATTGTAGCAAATTATGTCACCCTCGCAGCGTCCGGTTCGTGGTTACTATCATGTCTCACATGCAGGGTACAACTTTACTGACAGCCACGGTATTGCAGTACTCATCTTCTTCGAGCACCTCATCACCGCCGGCCGCGAAATCGACCTCTTCTGGAAGCACAACTTCTCTGCTCCAGCCGCCCTCTTCATCACAAATAGATATCTTATACTCGTGTACTCTGCACTCGGTCTGGTTTCTTCCTTCTATACATCTGTGACTACGGAAGTAAGTGAGGCTGACTCCCATGCCGGCGATTTCATCTGAGCTGACATCTTCGTACATCTCTATTAGGTGTGAGTTATGATTCCTCCAGTCACCAGCTGCTACAGTAGGTAACAATAGTTGCTTCAGGTGCAATGGGATAGAATGGGCAAATGCTGTTGTGAATATTACCACATACATACTACCAGCACGTAGGCGATAAGTGCACTTACGCTCTGCGAGCCATTCTACTAAGAATTAGCTCTATAGTGTTCTCCGCCATGCGAGCATTCGCTCTGACCAAATCTAGGGTGTTCTTCGCACTCATTTGTCTCCTATCTCTCGGTCCTCTCGCAGTAAATGTCGTGCGTGCTCATCGTTGTCCCAGAACGCACTTGTACTCATGATGTGATGTACAAACGCTTATAGGCTTGGCTTGTACTTGGATTCAGCGGATATGTCGACCCGGTGTTTGGCTGCGGGGCGCAGGTGTTTGTCCCTTCGGAACAGGTGTATATTGGGTGAGCTCTTTACCCTGATATCACTGGTAGTTGAAGGCGTGCTCGAGCTCATGCATCTTCATTAATCGTAGCTGTGCGTAAACTTGGCTTCCTCGGTCTGCGTTCCTGAATTAACGGCTGGTTCAGGGCTCGTTGCATCTCGAGGCTCCCTCATTGTCGCGGATGCACTCGTCATTGCCGTCACATGGTGGAAGCTATTTCACCAAGCCTCTCCAAGAAAATCATTTCTAGATATCCGCCGTAACCTGTCTCTGACGGACGTATTCTTTCGTGATGGTAAGTACCTTTCAAAATCTGGGAAACAATCTGACCAGTACGTGATAGGAACCATTTACTTTGTGTATGCCTGTTAACATTTCACGAATGTTGCATCTTGTGAAGTTCACTATATGAAACTCACGCAGCCTGCAGGTTGCTTCTCATCCTGAATGTTTTGGACCTGATATTCTCTTTCACCTCGGCGAGTTTTCCTGTCGTTTGCTCTACGTTTGGCACCCCTCAACAATCCTCTATGCAGGTATTCATCACAGATGGGACTGACGGCACCGGGACCTACATCACCCTCTTCACTGCGCCGTACGCCGTTCCTTTCTCCCTGTATTTTGCCGAGCTCACTACGTCTTTCTGCTATATCATATCGTTGACACACAGCCTCACAGCAATCCTTGTCTCCCGCTTCCTCATTAACCTCCAGGAAGTCAGCCTCAGGCCGGTCAAGGTCGACTCTGACGACCCCGCTTACATCTCCTCGCACTCCTCACACTCTCTTCCGAGCTTCGTCGCCGCCCCTGGGACTACGGAAGCTACAGGAGAATCGAGTGCAGTGCATATGGAAGACGGAACGTTCGAGGACAGAGAGACGGGTGGGGTCAATTACGTGGAAGGGGACATGCTCACAATTGAAATACCGTCTCTCGAAGCGAAGGTGTAGGTCAGGACTGGTGGGGTCGCGTCAGCCTCTATAGAGCGGATGTGGAGCTCCACATTTCCGGGCTGTCTGGACCGGGTTACATCCTTTCTTGCTTCTTCCGCTTTGACTCTCTCTTTCCGTGTCAGTCCTGCCGTGCTCGTTCTTGAGTTCGGTTGTGTCTATTTGCGATGATTCGTGCACTTCTTGGGTGTTACTACAATATAGTCCTATGATCACATTATATCTGCACGGATATGTTTTTGAAATGCGGCTCAGAGGGCTGAATCTCGGAGCCCCGCGAGGCGAGGAATCTGGCGAGGAGAGCAGGAATGAAAACGCTCAGATAGCGTCCCAATAAGTCTGGGGACGAGTGCATGTAGATGTCACCCGGAGCCGCGCCGGCAGTGCCCGACGGCCTCGGCTTTCTCCGGGACCGCGCGGCCCGGTGTGCCGATGCAGCCCACCCGGCGCCTCGCCATGTCTTCTTTTTCTGTGCGTGACGACCGGTTGGCGACGCGCTTCGTCCAGGAGAGTGCTTCTCCCACTACGCTGATACGTCTGCTGTGCTGCGTTCCTGGTGGCAATACGCGCGGCCGGCGAGGGTTGAGACTCACGGAACAGGATGAGCCTCATCAAACATGCCGACAGGTCCCTAGATCTCGGAGAACTCTGTGGTGGGTGCCATCGGTTTCGTCGACTGGATAGACGTACATTCACTGAGAATCTCTGTCCTCTTTGACAGTGTTTGACTCCCCTTGTAGCACAACCTCCCTATCGTCTCACACCTTGTGCCGTGCGCACTCGGCGCGTTTGTCGAGGCGATTGCCAGACTGACCGAGCCTACAGCTGCTCATGTCTACACGCGGTCGCCCGCACAGGCTACTAGACCCAGTTGAGACAGGATACCGTGAGGCCATCACACTCGGTACGCCCACTCGTAACTGTGATACTCGCTACGTTACCCCTATTATTTTCGTGCTCAATGCTTTTACATACATCCGTCTTTCCAACATCTCTGCGGTGGATAGTATGATCCGCAGGAACTGCGCTGCGAACAAATCAGTGCTGGTTACCTGCCCTATTCACAGGAGATCTTTGGTCAAATCACCGTACTCGTACGTCCCGTTGAATGTTCAATTGTGGTGCATGCTAAGACGAACAATAACGTGCTTATGTTGCCAATTTCACCCTTGGAAACGGCACTAGTGGTCGGGTATGGGTATATTTAAGTATACCTATACCCGATCCGCGAGTACGGGCTACTTGTGGGTGCGGGTGACCTCAAAGAGGCTGCAGGTTGACCTACGCTTCTATTCGGACGCAGTAGTGGCACCTTCCAATGCGGGCGTTCACCGGCATCGTTGGCAGATAGAACCGCGCACACGGGAAACACCACCATTCAGGGGGGCGTTCCAACCTTCTACAGCTACCGCGTTTCCAGTGCTATTACAACCTGAGATCGAGAACATGGCATAAGCGATGAATCATCCGTCAATACCCCTTGCGAATGAGTATATGACTCGTCGTCAGGCAATGGGACCTCTTTACGGTGTGCGCGACGTTCTCTCTTGTCGGTCAGAATGTCCAGCGACTCAGCTGCAAGCATTGACGGCGTTACAATCATTGGTTTGTTTGACTCCTTGTAAGTAGAACGACGCGCTCGTGCTGTCCATTCTACTCTGACCACACTATCACAGCCATGTGGAACGCTGCGTTTGTCTCGCAGCGTCAGGTACGTCCCTTGTTCCACCACGCGCATGCTCGACCCAACGCTGACAACGAAGGGTTCGAAGCGCTCATCTTCTTCGAGCACCTCACCACCGTCGACAGTGAGGTCGACCTCTTCTTGCAGCGCGGCTTGTCTGGCGCGTCTGCCCTCTTCATCACAAATAGATACCTCATGGTCGTGCGCTCCGCACTATCTCTGGTGACTGTCTTCGATAAATCCGTGACGCATCAAGTGAGTCAGACCAATCTATGCGCTGGTGATTCTATGCGTGCACGTGGCTGACATCTTTGCACATCATTAGGTGTGAGCTATATTCTTCGCTAACTACGAGCGTTTGTATGGGAGATGACAGTAGTTGTGATAGGTGCAATGGGATACAATGGGCTTATACCGTTGCGGATTATGCCACGTACATACCACCTGCAGGCAAGCGAGGGCCGCGCACGTCCCAACTCACAATTTGCGAAATATCCTGCTGACGACGACTCGTTCAGTTTTCTCTGCCATGCGTGCACTCGCTCTGAGCAACTCTAGAGCCTTCTCCGCTCTCATCTTACTCCTCTCTCTCGGCCCTCTGAGTGTAAATGTAGTACGTGTTCTTTGTCGTCTTGGGAAATCTACTCCCGCACATGTTGATCAATATCCCCAAACCACAAGGCCTCAGTCGCAATTACGTTCAGTGGGTACATTGATCCCTTGTTTGGCTGCGTGGCGCTGGAGTTTGCCCCGCCAGAGCAGGTGTATGTC
Source organism: Porogramme epimiltina (assembly GCA_900155495.1). NCBI lineage: Eukaryota > Fungi > Basidiomycota > Agaricomycetes > Polyporales > Polyporaceae > Porogramme > Porogramme epimiltina. The sequence continues at coordinate 110,276 of FTLJ01000046.1, read as the reverse complement.
GGGTGAGCTTGTCGTTTGTCGTCTTATCATACCTCGCGAACGTGAGCTCATGCGTCTTCATGAATCACAGCTGTGCGTAAAAAAGAACTTTACGTCCTGTATTATGCGAGCTGATGACCTGTTTAGGGGTCATTGCTTCTCGAGGCTCCCTCATTGTCGCGGACGCCCTCGTCATTGCCCTCACCTGGCGTCAACTATTTCGTCGCACCTCTGCTGGGACAGTGGACCTAGTGCGCCGCCACTTGTCCCTGACGGAAATATTCTTGCGTGATGGTAAGTATCTTATGTCTTTGATCCCCGAGGACCCGACCTTACAATCACGGACGTAGGAACTATATATTTCGTGTATGTTCACCTTCAATACAAGGATAATCCGGCTTTTGCAAGCCACGTAGTAAGACTCACGAAACCCGCAGATCACTCCTCATATTGAATATATTGCACCTATCATTATCTTTAGCCTCTGTGAGTTTCTATGTAATCCCAATTCATTCAGCGGTTTCAACGGTTTATACGCAGATATTCGTCGAGGACGGGGGTAGCGAAAATGGGAGTGATATCACCATGTTCTCCACGCCGTACGCTGCCACCGCTTCCCCCTTACATGCCGGGATGCTCACTACAATTCTCGCTTCCTCGTCACAACACAGCCTCACAGGTGTCCTCATATCCTGGTTCCTCATAGACCTCCAAGAAGCCAACCTCCGGCCTCTCAGACTCGACTCTGACGACCCGCTCCACTTCTCGACTCATGCTGACGACTCCCTCCCCAGCTTCGTCGCCGCCCCCCGTGTGGATGGAGCTAGAGTCGAGTCAACTTCGGGAGAGCCTGTGCATGAGGGCGTCGATGTCCTCCAGGACATTGCGGAGAACGATGTCTATCAAAGAGTAGAGGATTCTCTTAGCGCGTTTGTCGATATTAACGAGGCATAGATTACGACTTCTCGTTTCTGTAGAACTAATCAACCGAGTCCTTGCCTCACATCGCCTCACTTGAGGTGATGCGCTACCGCCCCCGGCTTTTCCCTGCTCATTCACCCTCTAACTGTGTATCTATGACTCGTTTGTCCTTTGAATTCTTTTCTAGACGACTCTTCTCATCTTTTGCCGGGTATAGCATATTCGGATCGCGCTCGTTATCGTATCATTCCTTGATCCTTAAAGGGGGACGAGGGGTACATCCAACGGACTCAATGACTACGGAACTATGCGAGAAGGATGTACGTATATAGGTCGAGTGATAACTGCAACGGTATGGCGCATATCCCTCAGAAGATGCTCCCCAGCCCGCTTAGGCTTTGGGGAAGTGGCCGGGATTGATCGTAATGGTGGCTTGGGGGAAGCGTCGCATGAGTGGACAGCTCCCTGGCAAACGGCAACACTAGAACGGGTGTGATCTCCTCTCGCACGTGCGTTGAACAGGGAAAACGCTCACGTTCACAATCACGAGGCGTTCGTGTCAAACCCGTGAAGAGGGCATGCAGGCTGATCATCGTGACGATGTACTGCCTCAGTGCGCGAGCTATAACGTTACGGTTGAGGAAGGAAGTGTGAAAGGGAAAGGATGAGACACACTTGCACAGATAATACCAGCCATCCACCTGTCCCAAGTTCTCCCTAGATCGCCGCGAGGACCTCGCATCTCTGACACCTCTCCATCCTACTGCCCATTCCGTGCCCTCTTTGGCGATGAGTTCCTGAAGAATAAGGGTCCTTCAAGGCACATCGGTATGTGTCCTGCCTTCTGTGGAAATCCTGGTCGTGTTAACGTCGTAGCAGTCCAGGGTCGAGGGTGCTTGGAGTCCGTCCGTGGCAGCAACGAATGGATTTCTGCTGTCCATAGTGTGCGTGCTGACAGTACGCACAGTCGCTGTATGCTCTTCACGGATTTCGACGTTTCACACTCCATAGGATGCTGTTATTGGCAGTGCGCCCCCACGACATCGATCCGAAGATATCATTGCAGCAGCAGCCACTCGGGGCGCTCTTCAGGCCTGGCATGCGTATGTTGTGAGCGATCATGACTGGGATTCCCTGGGCATGTGGTTTCTCAGAAAGCGCTACTCAAAAGGTAACAGTGCTGGAAGTGTAATAGGAGTCGAACGAGGGCTGCTTGATAGAACATAGGCAAATTTCGGAGGCTGCGGGAGGAGAATGACTCCGAATGAGCAGGTGTGCCCTGGGCGTGCGGCGGTTCCCGGGGGCCGCGGGACCCCGGATCAGCGGGCCCGGAGTGTCGACGCAAGTGGCTCTAGATCCGGCGACGTCATTTTCCATTCTCCTCTAGGTCAACTTCAGGTGAGAGCTACGCTCCACCGAGGAGACAGTTTCTCCTGCACACCTTCCTGGCGAAGTACAAGAGACATGGAACGGGATGAGCCCGGCCAGCGTTGCCGACCGGACCCTGGATCCGAGAATGTGAGTCCCATCGATCAATGCGCGGAGCGGACGTCGTCGGACGCTGCAGTGCGCTCACTCAGGGTCTAGGTTCTTTCAACGCAACACCCTCAGCAGCTCAACTACCTTTTCGTCTCGTGTAACATGTTCACCTCATGAATGTGAAACCTGTGTTCTCACGGGCCTCCATCTCGAGTCGAAATTCCAGACTAACAAAGCTGATTTCTGTGTATGTACATGTGGCATAAAGATGCCTGCGCCTCCACGGAAACCCGGTGCAACTGAGACGCGTCGTCTTATACTCTTCGCGCAGGGTATGCCTACCATGACAATGAATATTGTTCTTGTGCTAAATACCCCCACAGATGTCCATCTTTCCGCCTCTATCCCGGCTGAGAGGCTACTCCGGAAGATTCCTGCTAGCGATGCCGCTGGTTCTCTCACCCATTGACAGGAACACTGGTGTTATAACGTCGAACCCAGACGTCCCTTCCGATCTCCCGTACTCTATTCTAGTGGTGCGTCCTAGGCACAACGTCTCAAATGCCCATATGAGCATTTCACGTTCAGGAACAACACGGGTCGGGTACGGGTAGACTCAGGTGTACCCTTACCTGACCCGTGCGGCCTGTCTACCTGCAGCAGAGTTTCTCGTGGTGTGAATGACCTCAGGCAAGTTTCAGGTTGACCTGACCTTCTATACGGAGGCAGTAGTCTCACCTTTGGCACCGGGCATCTGCCGGCGCTGACGGCGGATCATACCGCACACGCTGGAAATAGCACGCTTCGAGGATCTTTGAAACGTGTCATGAGCACCAAAACGAACCAGTGTAGACCATGAGGCGGCGGCAGCTTATTGTAAGCTCGCATCGCGGACAAGGATACGGAGAGCCCCGGGTGCGATCTCCTCTGTGAGCGTCCCCGACACAATCACTGCTGGCAGTCAGATGGGGGTCCTCCTAGCGTTTCATTGGAATGCGTAATAAACGCGTTATAACAAACCATTGTGTATGGAAGAATGCAGAGTTACATAGCAGCGCATTCAGCATTACACTGCTGTGTAGCTCTTATGCGGGAATGTGCAGACTCGTAGCATCAGGAAGGGCACCTATCATGAGTGCATGGGCTTCTGGTCGATTCGCTAGTACCGGCCGCGGCGGGCCAGCTCAGACGGTTTCTTCTGTTCTCCTGGAACCTCCGCTGGGGAATAAGGAACCTTGAATAATGAAGGCGCGGGAGAAGCCATACTCCAGCTGAGAAGTCAAACTGTCATCCGCTAGCCCACAGGTAGAGGCACGCCGCGGGTCTCTGTATCTGTAGTCGTGTACCCGTACCCGCGACGGGTTACCCGTGTTATTCCTTTAGGGTGAGACCGCACTGGCCCCTATCACCAAATGGCGGCCTTATTGGCAACGTCACGGGAACATAGCGATCCTTGTATTCTATGTAATTCTACAACTAAGGCATTTCGTTAGTGGTGCGGATAGGGAGAACAACATGAGTGAGATAGGATCTGGTGGCATCCACATGTAGAGGGGTATATTACCCCTTCCTACAACATGGGCATTCTTTGTAGTGTTCTCACCGTTCTCTCACCAGTCAGTCAGAATGTCTGGTGACCCCGCTGCAAGCATTGACAGTACCGCAGTTGTTGATCTATTTGATGTTTTGTAAGTAAAATAACGCTCCAGCGCAGTTAGCTTCGCTCTGACCACACACCATGGCAGCTTTGTCGAAGATTATGTCACCCTCTCAGCTTCAGGCCCGTGACTATTCCTATCTCCCACATGCTGACCACGGCTCTGACGTTGAGGACATCCCAGTGCTGATCTTTTTTGAGCACCTCATTACCATCGACCGGGAAATGGAGCTCTTTTGGAAGTGCAAGCTTTCTGGTGCCGCCGGACTCTTCCTCGCAAATAGATATCTCATCATCGTGTGCTCTGCGATGGATATGGTGACGATCTTCAATAAGTCCATGACGGGTCAGGCAAGTGTCACTAGTTCGCGATTCATTCATTTCAGGTTGAGCTGACGCCTTCGCGTATTGCTAGGAGTGAGTCATGTTCCTACTAAATACTCGTGGTGATACAGCCGGTGACAGGAGGCGCGGCAGGTGCAACAGGATACAATGGACCTATGTTGTTATGGACTACATCGTACTCACACCCCCGGCAGGTAGGCGAGGCCTGGGCTCACACACCGTGTGGCATATTACTAACAATGAGGCATCTAGTGTTCTCTGCAATGCGAGCACTTGCTCTGACCAACTCCAAGGCCTTCTCCGCCCTCATTCTCATTCTTTCACTCGGACCTGTTGGTGTAAACGTTGTGCGTGTGCTTTATTGTCTCCCTGAAGGTACTAGCACTCAGGACGCATGATAACCACACGCTGAAAGGCCCGTATTGGACTTGGATACGAAGGAGTAATTGACCCGGTGTTCGGTTGCGTAGTGCAAGAGGCCTCTCCTTCTAAGCAGGTGTATATTGGGTGGGCTCGCTGTCCTATGGTCCCTCTCAGGCCTTAGCTTATGCCCCTTAATCACAGCTGTGCGCAAATTCAACTAGTATCTAACCATCGCTGATGACTTGTTTAGGGCTGGTTGCCTCCAGAGTCTCCCTCATCGTGGCCGATGTACTCGTCATTGGCCTCACGTGGTGTAAGTTACTTCGACACGCCCCTCCAGGAAGAGCAGTCGGAGTGCGCCGTCACTTGTCTCTGACGGAAATATTCCTGCGTGACGGTAAGCATCCGAGGTCTCTAAATATTGGGCAACCGTTCTGAGGCTCATACATGGTAGGAACCGTTTATTTTGTGTATGTTCACTCTTAATCAAAGGACGCTGAGTCTTGTGGGTGCTACTCTGGAGGACTCACGCGGACCGCAGATCATTTCTCATCCTGAATATTTTACACTTTTCGTTCTCTTTGACGTCGGCGAGTCTCACCACGGTTCCATTCCGATGTGGCACTTTTAACAGTTCCTGTGCAGATATTTGGCGACGACGGGCTTAATGACGCTGGAAGTAATATCACTACGTTCACTACACCGTACGCCATAGCTCCACCTACTTAAGCTTCACGTTCTGTAGTGCTCACCACGATCCTCACTTCACCGCCATCACACAGCCTTACAGCAGTCCTCACCTCCCGCTTCCTCATGGACCTCCAGGAAGCGAACCTCCGGCCTCTCAAAGTCAACTCGGACGACCCGCTCCACTTCTCTACACACGCTGATAACTCCCTCCCCAGCTTCGTCGCCGCTCCCCGCACGGTCGGCGCCATAGTTGCCCCAAGCCCAGAAGAGATGCAAGACATCACCCAGGGCCCGATGGCGCACGATGTCCATCTAGGAGACGAGGTCTCCTTGGGCGTGGAAATGGGCTCTATCAATGCAAAGGAGGTGTAGGCCGCGGTTGCTAGCTGGGGCGTGCCAATCGGGATAGAACTTGAACCATTCAACATCCCCACCCTACACTGTTTCATGTGTGATGCCCAACACATGGCATCTTCTCTTCATTAGTCTTGGCTTCGCTGACCTGCTTCGTCTTGTTCCAAATTCCATCCACATATTTATGTTTTCTTCTGCGCCTCGTATTCTATTCACCGCGGCGTCTCTCATAGGATTACTCCTGTAGTAGTATCATTCTACAGTATTCGTTACAACAATAGAGGAACCGCCGACCTATGCATCACTCATAGAACGCTACTCGAGACGCTTACGCGTAGAAAATATTGCCAGATGAAGGACATGAGAAGTGGAGGCACGAACATAACTCTACTTACCTTCAGGCCAGGCCCCGTCGCAATCTCTATCAAGCTGCAATTTCTAAGTTTTACACGCTCTTACTCCTTGATCCGCGCCGCTCATGTGGTATATATCCACTATCTAGCAGTATCTGGTCCAATAAATCGCCTCATACTACAGTCTCAGATGAGGCATGTTGAAAAGAAGAGCATCAGGCTGTGTTGTAGGCATCTTCGGCGCTATCATACTGATAAGATAACGGGGATTGATGAGATGAGGACAAAGTTCGAGCGCTTGGAATCGGCCTTTGCCGGGGCGGAAGACCGAGGCCACCTGTCGCCGCGTTGCGCAACACAGTCACTGCACTCATCGTTCTCCTGCCGTATTGCATGTGCGTGAGCCTCCGCCTCCCCGAGTCACCAGGCACCCACCCAACGGCAGCGCTCGAGGCAGTGTCTTCCCAAGCCCCCTCCGCCTTTGGAATTGCCATGCCCTGCACCTTGGAAGATAGGCGCTGAGCTTTCGCCGGTGCGTGAACTACGTCGGGTGGCGAGCTGATAGTGCTATCATCTCGCGCCGCGGGTGTCGTATGGGCCCGCCAGCTTCTTTCCGAGTGTGCGAACTGTGGCAGGTGGAGTGCTTGCACCTTCGTTCCCCCACCCTTCGGACGCCTGATTCCAATCTTCCGAAGTTCCAACCTGCATTGAATCGTGATGCGGCATTGTTTTGAACCGCTTGTCCCCTGTTCCGCCTGATACGTTCCGCCCCCGACATGGCTCGTTGATTTGACCATGTATCCCGCAATGCAACATGGTATCTCATCTCCGCTAATCCCTGTATACGGGTCATGTTATGCCCGGCGCCCTTCGCTTTCTGCAGGAACCATAGCGCCGACGTGTCCGCGACGATCTCCATCCAGACGTTCTCGGGCTTCGAAAGATGCAGAAACTCTCCCTCGCTATAGAAACCAGCTCTATCATCAGCCGTTGCAGTGTGAGGTCCATCTCCACTCCCATTTCCCACGTATCCCGTATCCCCATGTTCCCCACCCGCAGACCCCTAGGACCTCTGAAGCTACACTGTTTTCAGTACATCAGTTGGCCTAGGCACGCGGACGTCTCTTTGCCAACCCGCCATCACCAATTAATGTGGCCGCACTCACATCTACGATAACAATGATTCAGTGATCTAATGCGGATTTCACTTGAATGCATCGACCGCCGAGACGGACCAGCTGGCGAACTCTGCTACGGGTTACTCTGCAAGTGAGTTGAGCTCAACACTGCTGTTTTTGCATACTCGGATGACGGGGCTCAGATACTGATTTACAGTCATTCGCGCTCATCGCATAGTTCTGTAGGGAGTCCACGTGCAGCGGCGGTGTTAGCTTTGCACCGGTATTTGATCCGGGGTTGAGATGCCCGCACGACCCAGTGCTGCGCATATTGTACTTGACTTTTGCACTTCACATGGCATTCCGAGGCCCCCTGTATAATAATCTGATCGTAGCTCGATCCAGCAAACAAAGTTGCAGTGCGTGTCCCCCTTTGTTCAGAAAATGTTTCACCCCTAACATGTTGCGATCAGCAAACCCAATTGAAAACTTAGCAGGTCTCCTAACATTGAGCGGATAATCCATATTGAGTTACAAAACCCGGCTCAATAGCACACCCCGTTTGTCCGTCAGTTGTTTACAGTGCAAACACTAGCCTCATCATCTCAACGGAGTTTCCAGTACGCAGCCTGTGCCAGTGCGTAGCAAGCGGCCCCTAGGTGATGTTGTCATGCAGGAGACGTATTAAGGTCAACGCCACATGTCGAGCCGCTCAATCTACCAGGTATCCTCTCAACTCAGCATTTCCGCTTATCCCTCTCGAAGTATGGATAGCGCAGTGGCAAACTTAATGGCCTCCCTGTGAGTAATACAACCGCGCATCACCCTCATTCTGAGTATACTTACCCCTGATGTGGAAGCCTTCTCGGAAAATATAGCATCGTCTCAGCGTCAAGTGAGTCTGTGATCTCTTGGCATACGTGTTAAACCCGTGTGTTGACGGTGGCCCATCACAGTACTCGTATTCTTCGATTACATTATCACCTTGGACCGCGAGATTGTTCTTTTCTGGAGGCGAAATCTTTCTGTTGCGGCTATCGTATTCTTGGCCAACAGGTACATCATTGTCATATACTCTGCACTTTACCCCACACCATTATTCAACACCACGGCCTGGACAGACAACGTGCGTTTGAGCCAGTTCAATCCCAGCAATTCGATGTGAGGCTAACATCCTATTCTGTCAGATGTGAGTGTACCTCATGATAGAGCGTTTAAGTATAGTTGGTGACCAGCAGTGTCTTAGCTGTGCCGAGGTGCAATGGGCAATCGCTGCTATTAAGTGTGCCACATTCATACCGCCAGCTGGCAAGTTACACTCAGGAATACGCTTTCTGAAGAACACACCATTAACCAAGTGCTGTGCAGCGTTTTCTGCGGCCAGAGCCCACGCCCTCATTAAGTCCAATGTTTTCACAGCACTCATCTTGATTCTTTCCCTTGGCCCTCTGGGTGCCAACATAGCGGTGCGTAGGCTTCTCTCCCTTAGGGAATACATCGTGCTCAGAATATATACCAACAGGCTCAATTTGTGTATCGCTTCAGAGGGTTCGAGGATCCCTTGCTTGGGTGCTCAGTGAGCGAGGCCCCTCCTCCCGCTTTCGTGCAAACTGCGTAAGCTCTCTCTTCGTGTTCCTCTCTAACGAGCTTCCCTTAACTGTGCATCATTGCAGGAGTGAGCGTTTCTTGGTAACGATCCCACGAATACCTGTTGATACGCCTCATATAGTGACGGTTGCATCCCGAATTCCTATCATTGTAGCTGACGCGCTTGTTGTCGCCGTCACGTCGTGGAAGTTACATTTCTCTGTCCATTCGGTGAGGGCACTGTTAGGTGAGCGTCACCCGACCTTGACGGACGTATACATACGTGATGGTGCGTGATCCCAATTAAGCTCAGTAATGCTGAAATTGACCATGCCTTTGGTCTTGAAAGGGGCTATTTTCTTCGTGTAAGCTTGATATTAATGTGTCTCACGGCGGGCCCCTGAGACACGCTTTCCCGGTAGATTGCTCCTCATTTTCAATATCCTGCATTTTTCATTTCTTTTGATCTCTGTATGTCTCGCCATGGTACCATTATGCATTAATATGCCCACTGATATATTCTTGCGCAGTCGTTCAATCATGGAGTAAGCAACATCACGACCATTCTCAACGCATTTACCACGCCGTGAGCTGCCACACCTCCTCGCCAGCGTACGCCAGCGCTCATACAGTATGACCCACCGACGATACATAGGCTCACGGCGATCCTCGTGTCTCACTTCATCCTGAACCTCCAAGAGGCCCACCTTCGCTCCAAAAAGATGGAGTCGGAAGAACCACTCCGCATCTCAACCCTCTGGAGCAACTCCTTCCAGAGCTTTATTTCCGCTCCCGACACCGGGGAGGCTGAAGACGACGTACTAGCACAAAACATAGCGCCGACTCTACGAAACGACGTAAACGATCGGGAGGCCGCAGACGTGCGTGGCGGAGAAGTGGAGTATTGCGCCGCTACGAATTCGTGGACCGACGAGGAGAAGGCTGTGTGAGTCTCTTCCTGGGCTGCTGACTATTCGGAGTATTCTGCCCGGAGCGGAGTGGGATCTCTTTGCTCGCTTTCCGTGTTTCTTCGCTATACCCTTCCCCTTGCGTACACTACAGCCTATAATTGTTTTCGTTTTCATATTGCCAAATACGACATTGGTGATACTGTACAATTGTGGCGTAGACCGTACAATTCTCGCATGTACAGTATCGTATCACCAGTCTCTCCAATACGACAATTTCCCTACACGTTCTGGTTGTTGGAAATTTCTCTCTTTCGTTCTCAACTGCTCTCGTCCTCGAGCTTTTCGGCGCCTCAACGACGACCTCAAGCGACGAGCACACGCGAACGTCACACTGCCGGTGATACTAAACAATACTGCTGTTTCGTTGAAGAATGTGGCCGACGTGTCGGCAGTGATTTCCTCCTTCAATTTCTCTGAATACTGCGATGTCCTCCTCTCTAAGTGATCACAATTGGTCCCACAAGCGCAAATGTCGCCGTTTTTATTACTTCTGCCTCTGCGGCGCTACTCACGATTGCCCCGCCATGTATCCTACCTATATTGTACACGTTTCCATCTCCATTGATACATCACTTGTTGTAATTATCCAGGCAAGTAATAGCAAGATCAATGTCCTTCCGCCATTTGAATGATTGCTCTCCCCTGCTCACTTCAGCGCTGTCCAGAAGGCTTTGTACCTCGTACGCAAGGTCCAGTAGCTTCTCCGCATCACCATCAGTATGAACAGGTGCGATGGGAACAAGGGCCTTATGCAGGCGGCAGATTTTCTTGAAACGTTGCCTGTCAATGTCAGTCACAGTGAGCTTCATGCGCAATCTCGTGCTCAACCGGAGACTCCACTTACGATGCTATATCCAATTTCAGCTGTATATCCTCGAGCTCCAAGTGACTTTCATTCTGTAACAGCCTTCCCTTTGCTACATCCTTCTCCCGATGAAAATGGTCCTTCAAAAAGCCGACACCAACAAGGAGCTGCGGGGCAACCCCAAGGAACACCAGACGGTACGATGTCCGCGCGCAACCTATTTTGGAGAGGCCGTTACGGAACTCGATGTACACCATCCGAAGCCTCTCTGAGAACTCATCCTTCTCGATAGTCCTCCCATGAAGGTGCTGGCGGAAAGCCTTTGCAATCGTTGAGGCTGCCCTATCTTCTTCCACTGACAAGTCGGTAGCGCCCGGAGCGTCGTCCGTTTCTACAGATCTGAGAGTGCTATGAGCACTGTCTCCCACTGCGATGAGTGATTCTGCGCACGGAAGTACCCGCCCTCCTCCATCCGATGCGGTCGAGGAGAGCACTAAGTTATCGGTGCCTAGCGTTCCACGGTCTCGGGGGGCCTCTGGTGAGCTACGAACGTTTGAAGCCCTAGGGGACTGTGCGTGGTGAAGGGGCGTTTTGTGGGAGAACCACGGGATATCTTCGACCTTCAAAAGAGAGAGGACTTCGTTATGGTCAGAGAAATCCACCCTTGTGATGATGACGCCCGTCTCGATCGCTTCCGGAAGCGGGCCACCACGTCTATAACGCAGTTGAATCATCTTGTCCATCTTTGAGCGCGAAATGGAGTTGAATGTGGTCCGAGTGAGATTCTCCCAGCTTCCCGCACGGGCATAGCTACAATAAAACTAGGTCAGATATTCACATATTATTAGGAATGGGCTGCTACTTACACCGCTGCCTCCGGAGAAAACAAACCATGCCTGCCCGCAAGAGAAGATAGTATTTGGTACGCTTGGCCCCTGAGAGGCTGGTTGTTGAATCCAAAGTGGTATGCAACTATGTACTTAATCGTGAGTGGATCGATAAAACGGAGTGTAAGTCAAGTATACTAACAGAAGACCATGTTCTTGGAACTTATAAGCTACATTAATCCGTTGTAATACCCCACAGATTCCGAGGCACTTACATTCTAGAGAAGTACAACGTACGAGGCCAGATCATCTTCGAAAGGTCCGTATTTTCGAATAGCAAGTACTCTGGGGAATCGTAAGCATATAACGTAACCGCCACAAGGCACTCTGAGTAACTCAATATACTGAGCTCTCACCTGTGCCTTCTCCGGTCCACAAGGAATTGAGGAGGAGCGCGAGACATTTGAGGTATTCCTCCGCCACATTTGTCCTTAAATCCTTGGTATCGCGCGCCCCTCTGAGGATTCTAACAATCCAACTTTCTGGCAAAGCCACTCCATGAAGCGATGCTCGGGCATTGAACGAATGGGCGGAAATGAGAGCGCCGCACAGATAGTCCATGAACTCGCATAGGACTCCGATATCGATCCAATGTGAATCACTTGATAATATGAAGCTAAAATAATGATCGTGATCAGATACTAAAATGATCAGCAAGATATAGATTTCCGCCCACCTCAAGAATTCGACCCCTCTGTTAAGAGAGTCGGCAGAGTTGAGCTGGACTGCGGAGAGGAGATCGTGAACGACATAACAGCCTGGTTTTCGGAAGAGACCGGAAGTCCTCCAGCGAGTATTACTGGAACACGGAATACGTTGCAGACTAGTAGAGGCGGTATGATGGTCAAAGAGAATGGAAAGGCGAGTAGTTCTCATCAAGTTCGTCAAGAATATGTCTTCAGAACGTCTAGGGTGGACCCTGTTCAGCCAGTCTTGAAGCCATACAGAGATAATATGTTTTGCGAAAGGAAGTTCCTGAGAAAGCGACGACTTGAGGAGGTGGATACCGCCGAGAGAGATATCTTGCGGAAATAATGCTTCATATAGCCTTCGAAGCCACGCCCTTAGAGAGTTTTACGAATATAGTGAGTATTGACTACCTGGACTCATTTATCCTTGAATTGTATAGCTTACCTTTGCAAACGGGAAAACTCCTCGTATGTGAAATCCGTTGCGTACAAAGTATGCAGAATCATGAGCTCCAAAACATGTATCTGGACGAGGAGGTTATACGAGGAGGAACCGTCTGTGGATTTGCTGTCCAGATGGAATTGCGGGCAGTCATCACGAAAGCATATGCCGAAAGCGGAGAACCTAAGACATGGCTGCAGAGATCGAATTTCAAAACACATCTCTTTCTGACCAATAACCATCTCCTTCAGGTAAGATTTGAGTTCATGTGCTACTATCTCGTCCAAGGTCCGCCGAGGTATTGCGACTCCTTTGTCGGAGACGGATCCGTGGTGAGTGCAAAGTGCGAATAGATAGGACTGCTTCGGAACAAGGAATGTCCCGTTGGTTTCCTCGTCTACGGGGGCGAAGGCAAATATCTTCCGTACGGACAGGTTGTCGCATGGAGCAGGATCACAAGAGAGGCGTTGGAGAATGCGAGCGTATATGAGAAAGCGCTGGAAGCACAGAGCTATTTCTTGGTGGTTTCCTTCTTCGAGATGGTACTCGCGAAAGAAGTAGTGATCGAGGGAAAGCAACGCAGCCGATTCATTTCCGGTCTCGATGAAGAAGTCCACGAGGTCCTCCAGACGGCTGTTCTCTCCTTGGAATATGAGCGTGAACATGACAAACTGTGATATTGTCAGAACTAGACCACTGTACATTGGACAGATGCCAGTCGTACCTGGTACCTGACGTCATGACTCGTCAAGGACGACATCATTTTCTCTGCATACCCAAGGATTTCCTCTAGAGCGGGGTCCTCGAGATTGGATTCTGGTGCACCGAAGGACATACGAAGCCAGAGACCATCAAGTACGCACTGAACCGCCTTTGACCTCGATTTTGAGCTAGCATTGTCATGAAGGAAGAGTCGTATGGCCTCGAGCGTGTTTCCCTCTCGAAGATTGCATTCCGCAGCCTCGTCGTGCCTCCCAAGCTTCTCTAGAAGAGCCGCTCTGGATATATCCAGGCCATAGTCATCCATGTACTCAAGCGCTTCGTTGTCGTCGTCGAAAAGATCACGAGCCTTCCTGCCATGGGTCGGAGCCAACGCATGAGCGCGGCCGCGGGTAGTCCAAGAGAACACAAACACGTACTCAATCTGCTTTTCCTTGGTGTAATGCAGCCTCGAGATGCCAATGATTGCTTGGGTCACCTCCTGCGGCACGTCCTGAGTCTTGACAATCTTCACCGCTTCGTCGAACCTGCCGGCTTTTCGATAATGCTGGGCAGCTAGTGCGTACTGCCCCGCGTCACGGTAGGCCTCTGCTGCTTTGATATCCTCTCCTGCCTGCACGAAGCAGTCCGCGGCGACCCGTAGGTACTTCTGCCTGTCGGTAGTACCACACTCCAATGCAACTTGAAGAAACGATTTCCCAGCCTTGGAAAAGGCCACACTTTGAGACTGAGATCCTCCTCTCGGACCGCCGGGGGTAGCACGTGCGTCCTGGCGTAGAAGGTAGGCATGTGATATCCTCTGCTCGCGCTCCAGCCCCGCGCGTGCAAAGCAACGTGCAGCCTCTGCATACTGGCGGAAGTGAAACAGATCCCGTGCTTGTTTTTCCCATTCTTCCCTACCAGATGCGCGTGCGAGAGTCTGTGGTATGGGTACGCCAGGAGGGTGGACATCAATGAGTCCTTGCTCTGAGAAAAAGTCCTAAAGAGCAACCCAGGAGTTAGCTTTCGAGTTCACGCGCTATGATGGGTATGGATTTGGTGACTGACAAGGAGGTGGATAGTGTTCGGAGAAGACTCGGTGATCCACAGATTCGTCCGAGCCCGTGTCACAGCAACGTATAAATGCTTGAGCTAATTCTGTATTGTCAAATATGCTGCCAAGCCCCCCTGATTTGGTGCTACATACCTCTCTACATAAGCTCACATGACGGCTTCCAAGGTCTGAGGGTTCCATATCAGAAACATCGCGAGATATTTCTCGCCATTTAAACCAGTCGTCGACCTGGGAATCTTGGAAGAAGTCGTACAAAAGAACCTTACACCGTTTATTCACAATGTGCATGCATATCACGGACGAGGGGGGAAATGAGCACCTACATCGTCAAACTCCAAGCCCTTGCTCTGGTATATAGTCCTAGTATATAATGCGTGAGCAAGGCATGTACCTTAGGTCGCATAATAACACCGTACAGTATTTGTCCAATATCACCAAACTCCTTGCGCAACCGCTTCTCGGTATCTTCATTGCGAACCAGAATACCTGAAATTAAGTCATTCAGTGTTGACTATCACGTAAGAACGAAAGATAGAAACACAGACATTGCCGAGCTCCAAACTCTATGCTACTTCCGCTTGAGCTGTCATCAATCATGAGTTTGTCAGTAGACATGTTATGTATCATTTGTACGTACGAATCTTTAAATAAAGCCACTTGGAGCTTCTTTCCATCGGTGCCACGAAAGAGCGTTGGCGCCGGACCGGCCTCCAAGCCTCTCTCCTCTGGGAGCGAATCAATCGAGCTAGGCCAGAACCTTGCTATAAGCCCCACGATGGCATGAGCACACTTCACAATCCCATCATGGGAGCGGTAGTTTCTCGTAAGGTGGAACGTTTCAACCTTCTCGCGCTTGGAAACAAGACTTTGCGGATCATTCTATTCCAATTGTTTTAGTTCTCTGAATGTTACGAAAACGAGGAAAAATAAACGAACGCGGCTCATGCTATACATAAATGCTTTCAGGTCCTCAAACCGGAATGCACTGCATGCGGAGATGGTCTGTGCTGTATCTCCAGCCCAGAACATGCCATGGGGGTTCAGACAAAGCCTGCGGATAACTAAGGCACAGGCGAGCTTTGTGTCAAAGGTAATATCTAGAATAGATGTCGCATACTGTCACACACCGAGAGAATCCACAAGTAGGTTGTCTTGTGCCTCGTCGATAAATCTATCAAGACGTCAGCGATACAACCCAGTTCATTCCCAAAGATATTCTTACATGTTCGTAAGTGGACGCCCGGGGTGTTCGACAATCTCCAAACACCGACTCATCATTCTTGACCTATCAAATCAATATATGAGCAGTTGATCAAGCTATGGGGAACTGGACAAAACCTGTCGGCCACGTCACACCACCAGATACCTTCGTTATGTTTCCTTCGACAGTAAAGCTCGAAAAGGTCGTATATTTCGTCCAACAGGCCTGATGGCAAAGGCTGTGTATGCCGTGCCGCATGATAAGCGGCTCTGTTGAGGTACCCCTGCGAGCTTTGCATAGCATCTCTAGAACCCTTGATGACGCCTAACAAAAGAGGGCGTGTCATTAGGATCCTGTCAGCTCAGTGGTACCTATAAGGCCCCAGACTTGCCCATGAACTCCGAGTACACTAGTTCCGGGTCTGTTCATAGTGATGCCCATAAGACATGGGAGTGAAATGAGTTATTCCGTGTACGTACTGAGATCGAAGTGACCAGGGAAGTGCTTCCAAAAGACGCGTAGGAACATCTCGTAGTCCAACATTATGGGCCGCTGCGAATCCTGAAGGGATTCCCGCCTCGCCGAGAACGTGTTTAGTGAGCGAGACCCTAGTGCTTCACGAAGACGTTCGGCTTTATCCCATTCAACGGCCCCTGAGTCGACGAGGTATCTAAACTCGTTTTCTAAGAGCCGACAAAGCTATATCCGATGTGATGAGGCTGGAAGGCGCAAAATAGCTGGGTAACAAGAGTCCACTCACGTGTCCGTATGTGATGAATAGAGGGAAATGGGAGTCTTCGAGAGCGCCGTACCGCTTAGGAACTGTCTGGTTGAACTCGATGAACTCTTCGTCGTCGAAAAGACCAGTCTCGCGCTTCAGCTTCCGCTCTTCCGCCATTTTCTTCAGCTCGTCCGTCGATATGGTAGGAATCTTTGCTGACATTTCGAGCTTCGAGTAATACTTGTCGACCTTCTGGACAAGAACTTCTGACTGAGATAGGAAGAGTTGACGAGGTTTCGGCATTGACGTCTTGAACCCAGATTCGATCCACGTGCGCTCGGTGGCGAGGATCTTGAAGACGCTAACCGTTGTTTTGCTGAGAAAATCGCGTCAGCTCCAGAACGACTTGCCAAATGTCGAAGCTTGACTCACCCAGTACCGCTCCTTCCTAAGAGTAAATAATGATGAGCTACAGAAGATTACGATAAATGTGAATCGTTACCGATAACGAAGCATGACGATGGATGTGTCATAATTTCCTGCTCTTGGTCACTGGGAAAGTGTGAACAAACCAACGAATTAAACAAAATGCACTGTTAGACTTACGAGAGTCTGAATACGTGTACTGCATCGATTCCCGCGATGAGGCCTTCACGTACACTGATGTTGGCGATGGAGTCCACATGAGTATAAGGATCAACACGACGCACCCTTCAAGTAGTCCTGCGGTTCAAGATTAGTGGATACAACGTAGTGATCCTTGGCGCCGCTTACTAGTGAAAGTGTTACAAACTTCTCCAGTCTGCATTTTCGTTGAGACATATGCTTCTGAAATAAGTAGAGCAACAGATGCAGCACGTACACTAAAACTGAACCAAGCTATAGGCAAATTAGGGACCGAAGTGCTGAACACAAACGGCGGATACATACCTCGTCGTCCGCGTCGCGAGTTAAGCTTTTGGCGGCGGAAGTGGTGGGAACTTCGGACATTTCTATCGCCGAGGATCCGTAGAAACGTGCGGGTGATACCCCGTGTTCGCCCCTCCGTTCGCTCACTCTTTCTCGAAAGATGCATCTGGATACAGTATTGGGATTGTGAGCATGACACACGTGCATATGTTCAAGACGAGCAATACAGGCACTGACCGCTTCCTATGCTCTTCCCCAAAGCGGGCGCTCAGTTCTCTGCTGAGCTGATTCCAGTCTTTTCGCTTTATCTGGGTGTGGTTGTACACTCCAAACATATCGATGACTATCAGGGAAGCGTAAGAATTCCGCTCTCGAATCCCTGTACAAACACAAAGTCACCTTGAACTTCGGTCTACGGGTGATCACAGAAACGCAGTCAGGGATATGCGCCGACAACAAGTTAAACCTTTCTCACTTTGTCGCTAAAGTTATACTCAGTGCTGATGCGATACTGCGATAGCATAGGACTTGTGTAAGCTGTGCACACTCTTAGAAACCAGTATCAGAACTCACCACCAGACGGGAGTCTCTCGACATTTTTGCCTCGTATATTGGGATTCCCGAACTGTCCTCAGTAAGCATCTTCTGGTTGTCGAGGGTAAAATGCCCATGGGATAAAGAACTTGTGGTAGGAATTGCGTAAAATAGAACAGTAACAAAGACGACGCGGAGGACACCTACTGGATCTTGTTGAGAATGATCTTCAGGCGGCCACTACCTTCGCGCTCGGCGCGTTCGAGATCTTGCCTAGCCCTGGTGGACATGCAGATAGTCCACGGGCCAAGCTCCTTGGCTTTCTATAACCATTCATGAGCACTTTCATCTGCTAATTGAAGTACGCGCTAACCTTGCTACTCTCCGGCACGGGCGGAGCAGGGTATGACCCCCCGGTTGTCGAGTCAGCATCAACGGGAGTGATATGAGGTAAAAAGGTGGTCTTGAAGAACGTTGCGGCAGGCTCCGCGCGGAAGGAGCAGAGAAAATACTTCACAGAGAAGCCCCTCTCAGACAAGAACGAAGACGTACGACCCTGTTATAACACGTACCTCGAGTATCTTCTTCTGCTCCGCTTCCACCCTCGCCACCAGCTCGGCCGCTTCAGGTTTAGATCTTGGAATCGCGGCGCCGTACTCGATGATGGGTGTCATGTCCGCAGGGGGCCCTCGGCCAGAGTGGAGAGATCGTTTCCGTCGCTGTTGCTGTTTCTCGCGCGCTATGCCCTCCCACCGGGACTTGCCTTCTTCAACTTGCTCTTCAGTCAGGAAGTCGCTCGCTTCAAGGACGGAGAGAGTCCGTCGGGCCGCTGAAGAGCGCTTTGTGCGCTCAAAGTGGTTCTTGAGCTCTGAGGGAATGTCGGAGTCCTGGTTGTATGGAATACGCAAAGAGACAGAGAGCCGTTCTACGATGTTGGGCGCCAGGGTGCACAAGAGTGATTTAGAGAGAATGGCGAATCCGTCTTGTGTTGCAGCTGGCCCAAAGAATGACGGTCAGAAATAGAGGGTAAGTTGAGAGAGCAGGTATGCTGACCGACAAGGATGAACTCGAGGAGATAAGGAACTTGTTCGAGGGTAGAAACAAATTCCCCAGCATCCAACAATGCGTCAACTAGGAGGTTCTCCATCGTCTTGATCGCGATGTCCACTGCCCCTTGACTATCTAGGGACGCCGGATCCAACATTGAGCGAATGCGTTCACTTGCGAGACGCGCTTTGATGCGGTTTGCTTTGGGATTCGGGTCGGCCATGGTGGGGCTACAGTTAGAAAGCTGATGGGGAGAGGATAGGTAGAGGGTGTGGCGGGGTGAGAAGTCAACCAGTTTTAACACCCACACGCCTCCACCTCGAGAGCGGCGCGCCAAGGAAGGCTCCGAGGACTCGAGGCATAGAGTTTGTTGTTACGGACACCTCACCGTCTTCGACATTCTCATGCAACACACAGGTAACATCATGTGCATCTAATTCTATACACCTAAATACACACAAAATCCGGCGGTGGCAATGTTCATAAGTCGCATGAACTACGAAATGAACTGCAGACAATACTCACCCGTTACACTTGTTCAACGCGTTGGAGCCGCTTGCCTGTGGGAAAAACGAGGGCATGTGCAGCGCATGATGCGATGTGTCACGAATTCTAGGGGAATGTGTGCTGCGGTAGGTGAGCATAGGCCCGCTTGCCAGGCTCCGGTGCCTTCTTGGCCCTGACGGGCGAACTCGCCAGAATCAGTGATCCAAGATGATGACCAAGTCTTCTCATGAGCGAAAGGACTTGGTATGGCGACAGTGAATGCGTACACTGCAGTAACTTGGGAACGAAGGCCTATGGACCGAAAGAGTGGCGTATTTC
Organism: Porogramme epimiltina; assembly: GCA_900155495.1. Classification (NCBI taxonomy): domain Eukaryota; kingdom Fungi; phylum Basidiomycota; class Agaricomycetes; order Polyporales; family Polyporaceae; genus Porogramme; species Porogramme epimiltina. The sequence continues at coordinate 90,625 of FTLJ01000046.1, read as the reverse complement.
ACCAACAGTGTGGTCGAGCGCCATGCGTTAACTTCAGCGTCCATGCGCGGCGAAGAACTACCCGAGAATCAGGAGAACAACTGAACTATGGGTAATTATCCGGCGGATCCGCCGGATCCGCCGGATACGGCGGACATTAGACGCCTGGTGGCACCGCCCCACTAGACCTTCGTGTATTTCCTTGAAGTGTACCTACTTTCCCTCGTAACCTGTGTACCCCCAGGTGATTATTAGGGTGTAAAATGGCATACCTCAATTGATATAAGTGTATCCTAGTTCTCACTGTGCCTGTGAAGGAATATTACTGTACACACTCTCTGTACAGCAATATCTGCTCATCCTGAAGGTAAATCACTGTACACCTTCATTGTACAGTGATATCCCTTCATTATAAAGGAATATTCCTGTATGCTCACCATGTACAGTAATAGCCCTTAACCATGCACGAGACCCCTTGTATTCTTGCAGGATTAATGCAATTTCCTTCATTGCACCAGCACCTTCCTTGCAGGCATAAGTCGTCATCCTGAAGACATATTGCTGCATGCACACTCGGTACAGTAGTATCTACTCACCATGAAGGTGTATCTCTGTAGAACCCCTTTGTGCAGTGAATTCCATTCATCCTTACTGCTATTCACTTCAGCATTTATCCTGCAGCAATATCTCTTCATCATGATGACATATTACTGCACACATTCTTCATACAGTGATAGCCCTTCAGCATACATGAGTCCCCCTTTATTCTTACAAGTATTATAATTTCATTCACGCATTTTCGTGCAGGAATAAGCCTTCATCATGAAGGAATATTGCTGTAGACACACCCTCTACAGCAATATTCCTCCAGGATGAAGATATATCTCTGTACACCTCATTCTTACAGTGTATTTCCTTCATCCTGCATATAATTCTCTTCAGCATGATTCCTACAGTGATGTCTCTTCATTGTGAAGGTATATTGCTGTATGCACTCCGGGTACAGCAATAATCCTTCATGTTGTGTCCTTTTGACTGTACAAATCCCCTGTACTGCTATATTTCTTCACTGTACAGACGTTTCACTGTACTGGTACCTCATACATTGATTTCTCTTCATGCAAGCTGGAAATTCGTCACACGCGACCCCCGGTCTACCTGAAATTTCGTGCATGCTACAGGGATTTGTCGTCACGTGCTAAGCCGCGCGGATGGGCGCTAAATGTCCGGCGGATCCGCCGGATTATTACCCATACTTCCGAGAATCAGAACTACCCGAAGGCCGGGCGGCAATTGCCGTGATTCCACGTGAGGATCTTAGATCTAGATCGCGGGTCGTCAAAGCTTAGCGCTAGGGGAGTCGAATCCTCTCGAGTATCGATGCACGGCGTGCGCCGCCGTGCACAGTGCACACGGTGCCAGGCAGTCGAGGCTCGCAGGCCTTGTTTCTCTCCTTCACTTCGACCCGCCCACAACACCCCTACCTCCTTCTGCTATGACAGACCAACATCCCTCCCGTCTTCCGAAATCATAGCTTTTCTCAAGGAGAAAGGGGTCACCCTCTACATACTATGTAGAGGGTGACCATTGACCATACCATGCGGCTGCCCGCCTATCGTGCCTACCCCCCCTTCCAGCTCGACCCCCTTCGACCAGCTCGACGTCCCTCTCGAACCCGGTCCCGTCATCGACGGCTTCAAGGAGCCCACCCTCATCCAGGCCTACTCATAGCCGCTATCTCTCGCGGAGGAGACGTAATCGGCATCGCAGATACCAGAAGGTACGTGTTCTCCTGTTCTCTAATCCACACCCGCCCTCAACCAGCACATACACACCCACGACAGGAAGATCCTTGCCCTTAGCCTCCCCGCTACCGAAAGACAAGAAGGCGAAGGGCAATGAGACGACGGTCGTATCCGTAATCGTCGTTGCGCCGACTTACGAGCTCGCGCTGTAGAGAGGCTTGAGAGGCTCGGTGGCCGCTCGGTGTCCCGAATGTCGCTGTCTCTGGTGGCACTGACAAGCTTGAAGGGCCTGCAGCTGCAGGCTAAGGCACTCAGCAGCGACGCGCCCGGCTGTATCCTTTGATCTCTCTATGCTGATGTTCTCTGCTAGTCTCCTGTCATGGTCCTCGCCTGTTCACATCACTCCCGCCTCCCATGCTACCTATTTGTCTTGTTCTGCACCTCATTTCCTTTCTACTTTCACTCGGGCCTTTGTATTTCCAGACCTTGTACCTACCAACCCGACATATATGCTACTCGCAGAATAGACTCCACGGTTCCACTCTTCGCGGGCAGAGCAAGCATAGCCACCCGTCAGCTTCCCTCGCATCGCGTCAGGACCTAGATCTCACCGGGCCCTAGCCGAACGTCTGTAATGAATCGATCGTCGCAGAGCATATTCGCCCTGAAACGTGAAGCCAGATGTAAAGTAATCATTGCAAAACAGATAGCACAAATGTTGTTTCGGTCATGTCCTCTGAGTTCATTGGTCTCATTAATCCGCAAGGTTGTACAATAGCTACAGTACCTCGAGGACGTATTCTACATCTCTCCGGATCCCCTTCAAGACGGTAGAGGCGTGGGAGGAAGGGACGGAGAAAGAGAGCTTTTCCCAATCTCCAGTTCCACCATGGTCCATAATCTCGTCTATGAGCAACTTGATTGCACGAACGTGCCCGACAAGCGTCTGGATGTCCCCAGATGTGTGGGTGGGCCCAGTGGCTGAGAGCGCTATGCGCAGTTGGCAGGAGCGGTCGAAGAGGCGGCTGGAGTGTTGGATATTTCATCGGGTGCTCGGATCATTAGAGACAGGAATGCTAAGCGCAACGGGAGTCACTTACGACATTCTACCCAGGAGCTCCTCTGCCACTTCCAAATCTTCGTGCTCAACGGTGCGCAGCCTCATCTTCGCGGCCTCCTGCGCCATACCCAGATGCTTCCACACACACTCGATGGCGACAGCGAGGACTGAGCCAACTCCAAGGTAAACGAAGCGGTACTTGCTGCCACCCCATTTGAGGGGGTCATAGTTCGCGCGGAAATTAGCGTAGAAGCGCCGTTGTGTCTCTTGCATAACGTCCTTCGGACCTAGCTTCCGCCGGAGGTACCTTCTAAAGGCGGCCGCGATCAATGCTGCGCTCTCGAGTTGTGCCGCAGTGAAGGCCGAGGAGATATCAGGCTGCTCGGCGTCGATCTTCTTGGTGAGGCCTTGCACGTCCACCCCCCGGTCGTCGACATCGTCCGCCTCATCTCCGAGCGCGTCGTCATCGACACCCTCCAGAGTCCATCGTCGAATATCAGCAGTGTCGACGGTTTCATCCCGGAGAGACGAAAGGTATTGAGACGCATGGAGGAGGGTAAGGATTTCTTGGCTCTGACTGAACGTCACACGCCTCACGTTTCGTGGCGTATGGCTGTCAGGGGGAGCCGATCGGTGGTAGAGTTGGATCATTTCGTCGAGCGAGGACCTGGAGGTAGAGTTCCTAACGGCCCGCGCGAGACCTTTCCAATCAGATGCCCCAGTATACCTTGATTCGCGGTCAGTTTCGAGGACGGTCGACTTCACAGAACATTCCCAACTTACTCAGTGACCAGGCTACTAGTGATTTGTCTTCCGGGCTTGACGATTGAGCAGATTGCGCGTCTGATGTCCTCCCTCAATTTCTGTGACCGCCGGTTGTAGCCCCCTGTCGCGGTAGAAATTAGTTGAACGAAATGGCGTGGCGTAGTGAAATCAAGGCGACGTACATAGACAGAGATTTCGACAACTACAAAAGACGGGAACGAGGTTAATATGAAAGCAAATCAATCATGATGCCGGAATATATAGCATACATTCGGGAGAAGTAGATGTTCCTGGTAATGTTGAACCCCTCTTCGCTTAGATTCCCCCTACCCCTCCCGGATAGGAGGTAGCCTGACGGATACGAAGCACGTGTCAACCACGTGGGTCCCCCATCCGCTGTTTCGAAGACGTACCTGCGTCCGCGCCACTGTATACTTGCTCAAGCAAGTCACCGATATGCCTTTCGTACTCCACAGCGAGCTCAGTGTCTTTGTGCGCGATCTTCTCGACGTCCTGTACCAGGCGAATGATCCAACTTTTGGGCATGGTGATGTCGTGGAGGTTCCCCCTGGACTGCAGTCTCTTCGCGACTACCATGGCGCCACACAGGTAGTCCATGAAGTCGCAAAGCACGCCGATGTCGATCGAAACGCGCTTGCTGAGGATGTGACTAGTCGGAGTAATGTTTGTTAGAAACAGGAATAACATAAGAGTCAGACGCGTACTTCAAGACAAGAACCCCTCTGTTCAGCGAGTTCACATCGTTGCATTGCACAGAGGAAATGAGATCGTGGACGACGTATACACCTTGTCGGACAAGATGGTATGGTCGGTTATAGGGAGGAACGTGGTATGACGGAATGGTTTGCAGTCCAGTGGAAGCAGCCTTGTGATCGAACACCATGGCAAGGCTGGTCGCTCGCATGAGGTTGGTGAGGAATGCAAACATCGGCTTGTCGTGTGGGAGCGATCTATTGAGAAAATCGCGGACCCAAACGGCTATGATGAGGCGGCCCTGTGAGAGCTCAGGGAGCAAGTCGGGGGACAGCGCATGAATAGAGCCTAGCCGGAAATGTTGAGGGTACAAAGCTTCGTATAGACGTCGAAGCCATGCTCTGAGGTTTGTATGAGATACGAGATTGTGCTTGGGCATCGAAATATTACCTTTGTTGACTTTCAAGCCGTTCAAATGGAAGATCCGTTGCGTACAGAGTGTGGAAAATCATGATCTGAAGCATGTGGATGCGGACGAAGGTGTTGTATGTCTTGGTGACGTCACCCATAACATCCACGTGGTAGTCGGAGCAACGTTGTTTTGGGCAACGGTGGTATATGGTGGACAGAAGGCACGGGCGGAGTCCTTGAAGATTGTGGCACATTTCGTTCTCTTCACCGACCTTCTCCGAGAGGCGCTTGCGTAAGACATTCTTGATGACAGTCTCCAGCTCCCATCTAGGGATACTCCAGGTGTCCGGGGAGTCGCTCGCACTTGAAAGGAGGTCGTTTCGGAATTGAGATACAAGGTAGGATGTAGAGGATAGTGAAATGCGCTCGTCCTTTGACGCTCCGAATGCGAACAACTTTCCCATCTCCAGAGCGCTGCAAGGATCACAGAGGCAGGAGAGACGCTGGAGGGATCGAGCGTATAGGAGGAACTTCTCAAACACGGCGGCTGTGTGGGATGGGGACTCCGATTGGAGATCAAAGGGCTCTGAGAAGAAGATGTCAAGACATAGGACAACTGCAGCATGCCGGGGGCGAGGGTTTTGACTTCGGGAAAGTCTCATCCCGATTTCGACGAGGGAAAGATGTTGACGGCGTAGTATTGCTGAGAACATAGCCATCTATGAGGTGTCGATCAGCTAAGTAAAGAGTGCTCGTGTAATTTAACATACCTCATCACGGTCATCGTCATTCGTGCAAAGCTTGCCCAGCTTCTCTATGAAGTCGAAAACCGACTCTGCCGTTGTGGATTCTCTGAAGATTCCCGCGACGCCACTGCCGGCGACGCCGTAGGAGATGTGACGCCAGAGATACTGCAGGAGACACTCGACAGCCCTCGAGACGGATCCGCTACGTTGTTGGTCGCGGAGGAAAAGACGAATAGCTTCGAAGACGTCGCCTTCTGCTAAGCGGGACTCGGCCGCGTCCGAAAGACGACCCTCTTTCTCAAGAAGAGAGGCACGCGGTGCTTCGAATCCATGTTCCTCCATGAATTCGAGCGCCTCATCGCTGTCCTTGAAGAGTGACTGTGCTTTCCTGCCGGTGAGACCGTGCGTTATGAGTTCGTGTGTTCTCGATTGGTGACGAAACAACTCACCCGATCTTATTCTGTCGCAAGAACTGAATCTTGGAGACTTCGACGATACTGCGAACGACAGACTCGTTCATCTTATCCTCGTGATTCTTGACGACGTCCAGCGCCTCGTCGAATAAGCCAGCCTTTCTGAAAAGCTTCGCAGATAGATCGTACTGCTCCGCGTCCAGGTAGGATTCGGCAGCCCTCTTGTTATCGCCGCCGCGTTCATAGCATTCTCCCGCATTGCGATGATACGATCGTTTCTCTTCCCTAAGAGCTCCAGGTACAGACGCCGAAAAGGCGTCCGCAGCTTTGATGAAGGCCTCGCTGCGAACGGCGTTCCCGGCGGCACCCCCGCGATGGTCAAGGGGCAACGCATCCGCGCGCTCGCGGAGGAGAAAAGCGTACGCCACCCGCTTCTCTTGTCGAAGCCCTGCCCTTTGGAAGTCGAGCATTGCTTCCTCATATCGCCCCTTGGCGAATAGAGAATGGCCGGCCTCTGCCCACTCGGCCTTACTTGACGATACAGCCAGCCTAGGCAAAGCTGTACCGGGAGGATGGGTGCTGACCAGATCTCCCTCTTCCCAGAGAAGCTTGAATGTAGCTTAGTCACGTCACCTTTCACTGGTGATAATAGTAGCTCACCCGCATCGGCTCCGCCTTCTTCGAGAAGTCTGCAATCCAAAGATTCATCCGTGCTCTAGTGATCGCGACATAGAGGCATTTGAGCTAAACGAATGAATGAGGTCATCAGATGGGACTGCGCCTCCGAAATTCGTCTATGCACACCTCTCTACAGATTCCACTGTGGCGGACTTCATCAAATATGGGCGCCTTATGGCGAGGGATACTATTCAACACTACACGCCACTGCGAATACGTCATGGAAGAGTCTGCGAAGAAGTTGTACAACAGGACCTAGAGTACGTGTCAGAATGTGAGTCTTTTGAGAAAAACGCAGGAGTTCATACGTCATCAAATTCTAGCCCTTTGCTTTCATAAAGTGTGCTATGTTGGTGCCCGGTTAGCGTCTACACGAAACGTATAGGTAAACGAACGTACAAGATATGGCCCACACTCCCACACTCGTTGCGCAACCGTTCTCGTGCAGCATCGTCGCGAACCAGAATGCCTAGTAATTAGTTAGCATTTGGTTCAATAATACGCTGATCAAGAGGCAGCTACATTGATGGGCTCCGAACTCAATCTGGTCACCACTCTCCCTGAGATGGCACGTTAGTCGCACACCTTACCCACGGCGCCGTGAACTGGTGTCACTCACGGGTCGTTGAAAAACGAATGGTCGAATTCGGCCGAGTTCTCGTCACCGAAGAATATTGGCATCGGACCGTTCGTCGTGCCCTTCTCTCGCGGGAGTGCGTCGATACTTTCTGGCCAGTATGCCGTGATCAGATCGATGATTGAGTGTGCACAGTTTATGATCGCGGAATGTGAGCGATAGTTGGTGGTAAGGTTGAACATCTCCGGACGCGCTCTGATCGAGCCAAGAGACGCAGATTCCTTGCAGACCCAATTTAGTATGATAACGAGGTAATGACGTGGATGCCACTCACTTGATCTTTACGATAAAGTAAAGCCGTGAGGTCATTGAACCTGAACGCACTCCCCACTGAGATCGTCTGTGCTGTGTCACCAGCCCAAAACATCCCGTGAGGATTAGGACACAACTTGCGGAGCACTGCACCCCAAATAAGTCCGATTGTCGAAGAAACTGAAGATTGCATCAGGAGACTGAGGTACCTAGCGCGTCTATGAGAAGGTTATCTTGTGCTTCGTCGACGTATCTATAAGTGTAGCACGTTAGCATGAGCGTGTATACATAGAGATGCGCACGAACAGGAAATCGAGCAAACGTCCAGGTATTCCGACAAAGTCAAGACACCGTGTGAGAACTCGAGTTCTAGACATATCCGTCATTAGGACGAGCTCTTCGAGTCAGAAAATGGGCTAGTCACCTATCCGCAACATCTCTGTGACCGGCCGTCTTCTTCCGCTTACAGTATACCTCAAATAAGTCGTAGATAGCACCGCGCAGTCCCTCAGAAGTCCCCGTGCGCGTATAGTTGACTACATAGCTCTCCCTATCAAGGAACCCATCTTGTTGCTTGATCGCTTCTTCAGACCCCTTGATTACACCTATAATGTCGCCGGTGAATCAATTCGACGGCTCAAATGACGTTGAAGGATACTCACCCATAAACTCGCTGAATACGAGATCGGGATCTCAATATCGACGAATTAGATAGATCAAACACCTAACAAAGCAATTACATACTAAGGCCTTTGACGAGTTCACTAGGAAAGTGTGCCCAATATATTTTGCAGAATCTGTCAAAATCAAGGATGGATTCGCGTCCAGAGGAGCTCACAACCCCGATTGCTCTGGTGGGTGTGTTTCTCAAAGGCTTGTGTAGGAGATCTTTCATGAGCGTAGAGATAGATGCCTCCTTGTCAGCTTCATCAAGGGTGTGCCGAAACTCGTTCTCCAGCAGGCGGAAGAGCTTTACGTCACTGTAAGCGATACACGCCAAGACGAGGAAGAAGCAAAGGACTTACATGATCAAACGAAACGAAGAGTGGAAAGTGCTCCTCTTCCAGCACTCCGAATCTTTGGGGCAGATCTCTTCGCCAATACATCTCCTCGTCCGCGTTCAACATCACCTTGCGAGCCGGGGTATCGGGATGTGGTTTACTCTCTCGGAGTTGCTTTGGGGACAGCTGGGCGGCGGACAGCGATCTTTGGAGCTTCTGGAAGTACTCCTCGACTCTTTCGGCGAGGACACGGGACTGTGTGACAAAAATCTGGCGGGGCTTTGGCATGACATCCTTGAATGTCTCCCAAGTGCGTTGTATGCCGAGCATTTTGAAGAGCATCGTGGTTGTCTTCCTGTTGGGCCAAGTGAGAATAAGAATATTACGTATCGACGGCGGTGACGTCACGTACCCAGTGCCGCTCCGCCCTGATGACCGACACACGGCTTCAATTTCAAACTTATGAATATGAGTGGAGGTACACTGACCTTGTACAAAGCAGGAGGATGAATGTTCAATTATCCGCTTCTCGGCAAGCCTGACAACGACTTATTAACTTCGTGACTCCTGAGTAAACCAAGCGTCACATACGAGACATTGAAAACATGAGCCACCTCCTGATCAGCGCCGATACCTTTAGGATGGACCAAGTCAATACATTTCGCACACATGCCACGCTGATATGGAGAAGCTTACTGTTCAAAAGAGCTTGTGAAAACGTGACGAATTTCTCCAGGCTGTGCTCCACCAAGTTGTAAGGACCTAAGCTAACGACAGCTATTGCATACGTGCCTTAAGAGCGTATGCAACTATGGTTCGAGAGGACAGGTAAGCAATGGATGTGAATCGTATGCAAACGCAGCTAACTCACCTGTTTCATCTCGTCGACACTGAATTCCTGAACGACCGGTGTCTCAACGACTTCCTCTTGAGCGTAATTCTCAGGGAACTCTTTCGGAGTCGCAACGTGGTCACCTCGCTTGTTTGTCAACCATTGGCGTGCGACGCATCTGGAATACTCGTCGGTGAACTGTGTGTCGATTCTGGAGAATATGAACACTCACCGTCGTCGATACTCAGACCCCTGGTAGTTCAAATATCTGCTCATAGCGTCCCAGAATCTACCGTCGATCTGGCGGTGAGTATAGATCCCGAAGATACGTATCACTATTGGGGAAATCAGGACAATGTAAACAAAGCAAATGCCGTAGAGCTCAAACCTTGACGTTCGCACTGGGAGAATGGGGAGCCATGAGATACGAGTATAAATGTAACTCAGATAATACATACATTCGACTCGAAGTCCGGAGCGCAATGTATGTGATACTGATAAACGTTGTAAGGCTAGAGCTCGAATGAGAACAGTAACACACACCACTAGACGAGTGTCTCTCGTCATCTTTGCTTCGTATACTGGGACGGCCAGCCCCACCCCAGATAGTTGCTTGTGGTTATCTTCCGTGAAATGCCCATTGGATAGCTCCCTAGACAAAACATAAATGAGCGCCTCGCATAAAACCCGCACTAGAACCTCAGCGGCGCGACTCACTTGATCTTTTTGACGAAGATTGTGAAGCGCTTGGCGTCTTCGTTGCGGGCGCGGCGTAGATCCCGATCCGCCCGCGTTGAGATCAGGATGCGCCACGCGCCGAACCCGTCCGCACTATCGAAATACAGCGCCGCCTTCATCGGTTGCACGAGGGGGTAGGCCGCCGGCGTCACAGGCTCCTTGTCAGGTTCGGCGGACTGGGTTTCAGTAGTGGGTTCTGCTTGATGATGGTATGTAGCGGCGTGTGCCTCTGGGACGGGGAGGTATGCAGCTCGGAACGCTGCCGCATAGCGTTCCTCCCTGAACTTGTCTAGGTAGAACTATGCACAAACGTAAGACGAAAGGGCACACATGACGATCAATCATGATCCGACGCACTTTCAGAATTTCCTTCTGTTCTGCAAGCACCTTCGAAGAAAGCTCTGTCGCTTCCACCCCGGACGAGGGGATACTCACTCCGTAGTCAGAGAAGGGCGTCTTTTCGACAACGGGGGAGTGCGAGGAACGCGTCGATGCCCGACTCGCGCGGCGTGACTGTTGCCACTTGCGTTGGGCCCGGCGTACTGTAGGAGACGATGGGCTTACGCTCTCGTCGTCTTCGACAGCCTCATCGGAGAAGGCTGAGGAAGCGAGGGCTTTGAGAAGGGATGCCGCCTTCTCGATGGAGCGTTTGTATTGGGTGAATTCTGCGGGAACGTCGCCGTAGGGAACGAAAATAAACGCGAGGGAGAAACGATTCAAGAGCTGGAAGGCAAGGGACGAGTCGCATTGTGAGGGCGTAGTAGGAAATACTTGAAGGAGGGAGTCTTGGATGACAACGAAGCTGTAATCATTCACAGCTATAGCATCACGTCAGTATGCTAGTACGCGAAGCTGTGACGGAGCACGGTTGCGCACCTGAAAGCAAGAACTCAAGTAGACGAGGTATCGCTTCGATTTTGCTCACGAGTTCGAACTTGTCTGTAGCCTGGTTTCCGATATGAATGTCGAGAGATAGTACCGCGTTTTCCACCGCCGTATCATCCACAAGGTGGATATGGTCGAACGCGTCGACGACTTGTTGCCCTGCCAAGCGCGGCTGGGTCTGGGTAGGTGAAGTCTTGATTCGAAGATTCTTCGACATGGAGTGCCGAGTGGATTGCAAGGGGAGATAGGGTACTGTGGGGATGTCGAGTGGTGGTGGTGGTGGTGGTGGTGGTGAGGATGTGAGCGATGGACAGAAGATAGAAACACGCGTACCTGGGGTGTGCGCGCATTTATTGAACCTTGGGTCAAGGAAGACAGGTGCTCGAGGCATAAGGTTCGCGCCCACCGTCTTTGATACTCTTTTACATCCGTGCGCCCCGTTCTACGGGGGACAGGACCCTTACACTAACACACAATGTGGTCTGCTGTTTGTGCGTCGCTTCATGATCACCACAACACTCTTGCTTGCACCGTGAAAGAACGACTTCGTCCTGTTGAGGGAAGGGGTCAGCACACTGACATGCCCTCTACTCGTGTGGAGCGTACTCATGCATGACCGACCTCATGTCGGAAAGAACACGGGGTTGTCCTGAATAAGCTCGTGTGCTGCGGTAGCCCCCAAGCGACAGCGCCCCGATGGTGAATGGTGTGGGAGAGAAGTCCGATGAGTCACGCCCAGTAGGCGAGTCCAGATCCTCTAAAGGATAATATCATTTCTGAAGAGGTCTGTTTTCAGGGATAATGAAAAGATGTTACTGTGCATTGAGCTGGAAGAACTCACATTAGCTGCCGCATTCGGCGGCATCTTTGACAACGACGCGGTTGCCCATCATCAGTCGCGTGCCTCTTTGCAGGACAGGCGATGTGGAAGGAAAGGCGAATCCCATGCTGAGTACGCGGGACAGACAAGAAGTTGTACCCGCTTTCCTCCTCCAGCTCGAACTCTGTTCAAAAGCTAGACTCTGCCGTTGGGGATCGAGGCTGGACGGCGCGGCGGCAATTGCCGTCATAGCACGTGGCACGCTCAGATCCAAATCGTCGATCCGCTCGAAAACTTGAGCGCTGCGTGAGATCGAGTCCCGGCGTTTGCACTGTTTGTGCGGGCAAAGCGTTTCGTGCCGCCTACCACTCACCTCCGACTCGCGACACCCCTCCTTACCCCAGACATGACTGTGGAACTACCCTTCGCTGTGTCAGCACACGACCTGCCTCAAAAAGAGAAGAAATCGAAGAAGAGCAAAAAGGATAAGCATGCGGAGCCGGATGCAGCTGGCGTAGGCGGTGTGTATGTCCACGGCTTGCCCCATTCTGTTATAATGCTTATATGCGCTTATAGGAGATGAGGGGAAGAAGGAGAAGAAGGAGAAAAAGCACAAGAAGGACAAGAAAGAGAAAAAGCTTGCTGCTGCAACCGAGACGGAGGGCGAGGTGGAGGACGCAATGGTTGTGGACACTCCTGGTGCGTGATGACTTTCTGCCTCCATGGCGCTATCTAATGATCATTGCAGAAGAGTCTTCCTCCGAGAAGAAGTCGAAAAAGAAGCGCAAGCGCGAGGAGGAGGGAGAGAGCGTGCCTGAGGGCTCCTCCAAGAAGGACAAGAAAAAGCGCAAAAAGGAGGCCAAGGACGAGGCGGTCGCGCAGGTTGAGGAGGCAGTAGAGGAGGACCAGGACCCACCCAAGGAGAAGAAAGAGAAGAAGCACAAAAAGGACAAGAAGAGCAAGGTCGCCGAGCCCGACACTCCTGCTGCTTCCTCTTCCGCGACACCATCGTCCTCCCGCTCGGCTCCCTCTTCTTCCGAGGTCGAGGCCTTCCTCAAGAAGAACGAGATCACCCTCCACATACCCGACGGCTGCCCATCCGTCGAGCCCATCCTCTCCTTCGACCAGCTTGACGTCCCCTCTGAGCTGCGTTCCGCCTTCGACGGCTTCAAAGAGCCCACCCCCATCCAGGCCTGCTCGTGGCCTCCCTCACTCGCTGGGCGGGATGTAGTCGGCATTGCCGAGACCGGAAGGTGTGTCTCCCCCTGTCCTCCATCTCACACCCGCATTCAACGAGCGCATTTACACCCACAGCGGGAAGACGCTCGCCTTCGGGCTCCCCGCCCTCGCCCGCCTCGTCGCATCCCCGGTCCCGAAAGACAAGAAGTCCAAGGGCAAGGGGACGACGAGCGTGTCCGTGCTCGTCGTCGCGCCGACGCGCGAGCTCGCGCTGCAGACGCACGAGACGCTCGAGAAGCTCGGCGAGCCGCTCGGGATCGCGAGCGTCGCCGTCTTCGGGGGCGTCGACAAGGGCGCGCAGATCAAGGCGCTCAAGGGCGCGCGCATCGTCGTCGGCACGCCCGGGCGCATCCTGGACCTGGTGAACGACGGCGCGTGCGACCTGAGCCGCGTATCGTACCTCGTGCTGGACGAGGCGGACCGGATGCTCGACAAGGGGTTCGAGAACGACATCCGCCGGATTATTGGGCACACGCTGCAGGGCGCGGAGAGGCAGACGCTCATGTGTACGTCGTCGCCGGGTGCATCGCAGTTCCGGCTATCTTGCTGAGCGGATAACAGTTAGCGCGACGTGGCCGGACGCGGTGCGCAGGCTTGCGGCCACATTCCAGCGGGATCCGGTTAGGGTGACCGTGGGGAGCGACGATCTGACTGCGAACAGCAGGGTAGAGCAAGGTACGGGTGCAGGGCATTGTGATACATGAACCAACGTGCTGACGAGACGCTCCCAGTTGTGGAGGTCTTCGACGAGCCCCGGGAGAAGGAGTAAGTGCCGTTTCGTCTCGGTGCGTCAGGAACGCTCATTTTTTTTCAGCTCTCGGCTCCTCGGCCATCTGCGAACTCTAAAGCCAAAGAAGAGCCAGGGCACGTCCGAGGACTCCCGGATCCTCGTGTTCGCGTTGTACAAGAAGGAAGCTGAGCGGGTGGAGAGCATGCTCCGGAGCAAGGGCTTCTCTGTAGGGGGCCTGCACGGGGACATGTCGCAGTCGGCGCGGCTCGACGCGCTGCAGAACTTCAAGAGCGGGACGACGGGCCTTCTCGTCGCGACGGACGTCGCGGCACGGGGGCTGGACATCCCGAACGTAGGGGCGGTCATCAACTACACGTTCCCGCTCACGATCGAGGACTACATCCACCGGATCGGGCGGACGGGTGCGTCATAACATTTGTGATCTGCGGGCGTCTGTGCTGACGCGTCCCCCTTTATTTGCGCTTATTCGTGCGCGCGCGTGTTTGCGTGCGCGTCCTGCAGGCCGAGGCGGGAAGAGCGGCAAGTCGATCACGTTTTTCACCGGCGAGAAGCACGAGCGCGCGCTGGCGGGAGAGCTGGCGCGGGTGCTGAGGGAGAGCGGGTTTGCGGCGGAGGGGCTGAAGAAGTTCCCGATGACGGTGAAGAAGAAGACGCACAGCGCGTACGGCGCGTTCTTCCGCGACGACATCCCGACACCGGCGAAGCCGACCAAGATCACGTTCTGAGTGGGCTATTGCATAGATCCGACTTTCTTGTCCTGTGTCCTAGTAGAGTAGATGTCTCGAATGCGATGCCGGAGAGCCCGTTATCCTGCTGCACCGCGTCTGCGCGCACTCGGGCGGAGATCCGCTGAGAGGGGCGTGTGCGTCACTGCGATTTGTGAAGCGCGCGGTGGCTGTGAGCGCGCCAGGGCCGCACCGAACGGTCTCCTCCCGGCGTCCGTTCGTGCGCTCCTCTGCTCCCCTCTCTCCTGCCACCACCCCTCCTGCTCGCCACCGTCTCTGCTGGCCTCGCTCGCCCGCCCGCACACACCGCGCCGCACACCCCCGACTGGGCCGCCACCGTTTGCCGCGTCTGCATTGCCACACGCAGCACTCGCCCCCATATACTCCCCTGCGGCCTGCTGCCTCCCTGATACACGCCTCCGCCTGCCCCCACCCACACCCACACGGCCTCGCCCAAGATGATGGGACTATTCAACCAGGCGACGTCGAAGATCATGTACAAGCCACGCGCGAGCTCCGAGGAGGACAAGGTCCCAGACGACACGGAGCCAGACGACACCTCCATCCTGTCCGTGCTTCCTCCTCTTTCACCCTCCCCCTCCCTTTCCGCCACTATGGGCTACCCGACCCCCGCTGACCCGTGCGACGATGTCGACGACTGCAGAGACGAGAACGAGGGCTCCATCATCGCCTCCCTGATCTCCCAGCTCCGGTGAGTGGCCTGCCTCGCCTGCGCGCCCCAGCCACCCGCCCCGAGCCCGACCACCCCCGCCCGCGCGGGCTGCAAGAGACCCCCGCTGACGCTGCCACGCAGGGTGGGGATGGACCTCTCGAAGGTGACGTTCCCGACGTTCGTGCTCGAGCCCCGGAGTATGCTCGAGCGCATCACCGACTTCATGTCGCACCCCGATCTCCTCTTCGGGCAAGTCCCCTCCGTCCTCTATCTCATCTCCCCAGATCTGCTCACGTGCCGCCCCTCCCCGTCTCGCCATGCTCACCCCGTCTCGCCATGCTCACCCCGTCTCGCCATGCTCACCCCGTCTCGCCATGCTCACCCCGACCTCACACCCCACCCAACCCACCCCGCTCTCCTCGCCCCGTGCTACCGGACGGACAGGGCAGAGAACTGCGACGACCCTGAAGAGCGCTTCATCCGCGTGCTGCAGTACTACCTCGCCGGGTGGCACATCAAGCCCAAGGGCGTGAAGAAGCCGTGCGTCCGCCTCCGCGCCCCCCGCGCGTGTCCCCCGTCCCGGCGCTCGCTCACCCCGCGCCTCCCCGCACAGCTACAACCCCGTCCTCGGCGAGTTCTTCCGCTGTCGGTACGACTACGCCGACGGCTCGCGCGGCTTCTACATCGCAGAGCAAGGTGCGTCCTTCCCTTTCTGCCCTGCCCACCCCTGCCCCTACCCTTGCTCTGCCACACCGCGCCGCGCGCCGGTCGCCGCGCCCAGTACCGTCCTGTGCAGCGGTCGCTGATGCGCCCCCGCGCGCGCGCCACCAGTTTCCCACCACCCGCCCGTGTCCGCGTTCTATTACGTCTCCCCCGCGAACAAGGTCGCCGTCATCGGCGAGCTCCGGCCAAAGTCCAAGTTCCTCGGCAACAGCGTGTCGACGACGATGGAGGGCGAGAACCGCGTCTACCTCCTGGGCCGGCCAGAGGACAAGGGTGCGTCGTCTGTTGTTGTGGCCGTTCGCCCGCGCGGGGGGCTGAGATCCCGCCGCACCCACAGAGTATGTGATCTCGATGCCCAATATGTACGCGCGCGGCATCCTCTGGGGCAAGATGTTCCTCGAGCTCGGCGACTCGTGCACGGCGAAGAACGAGCAGACGGGTCACTGCGCGGAGATCCAGTTTAAGACCAAGGTACGCCCCTGGTACTCGTGCCTATTTCATTGACTATGTACTCACGGCGCTTCATACGCCCAGGGGTACTTCTCTGGCACCTACAACGCGATTGCAGGGCGCATACGCCGCGGCAACTCGGACATCGGCGAGGTCTCGGGCAAGTGGAGCGCAGTGATGGAGTTCAGCCGCACACGGGTACGTCCCCTCCGCCTCCGCGCCCGCCGCCCCTCTCTCATCCCCGCGTCCTGTGGCCCCTTCCCCTCCTCTCTCCGCCCCGTTCCCGCACACGCAGGGCGAGAAGCGTGTCCTGTTCGACGCGCAGCGCGACGGGCAGAACGTAGCGCCCAAGTGGGTCGCGCCCGAGGACGAGCAGGAGCCGAACGAGTCGCGCCGCCTTTGGACGCACCTCACGCGCGCGATCGTCGCGAAGAACATGGACGCCGCGACGGAGAGCAAGAGCGCGGTCGAGGAGTCGCAGCGCGAGGCGCGCCGCCGCATGGAGGAGCGCGGCGACGTGCACGTCCCCCGCTTCTTCCACCTCCGCGACGGCCGCTGGGTGCCGAAGATCTCGTGCGTACCTTTTTCTTTTTGCTTTTCTAGCGTGCTTCTGGAGGAGAGCTGACGCGGGGCGGTGGTTTAGGCTCCCGACGGACCCGCAAGAGGCGATACTCGCCGTCGAGAAGTTCATCTGGCCGACGCCCCCGCCATCCTACACCCACTAACGCCCCCGTTCCCGTTCCCGCTCCGCCCTGTATACAACGCCGTGTTTGTTCGATAGCGTAATGTACCGTACCCGCAAGAGAGACGCCTGGATCCTCCCGCCCTACCCGCACCGTGCTCCCGCTCCGCTGTCCCGTCTGCTCGAGATGCATATGACTCTGCACGACCCGCCCACACTGCACACGCCCCAGAGACGCACACATACACCAGCATACGAGCGTACAGATCCCAAATTAATGCAATATATTCCAGAGTGTACAACAGGATGGACAGGCGTGCCAGGCCGCGCGCCGTGCGTGGCGCTCTGCAGCCCTAGCTGGTATGTCGCCCCCGCCTCTCCCGTCGTGGCGGGGGCCGGCTCGGAAGTTGGGTTGGGCAGTTGTGTACGGTATTGGGGGGTGGTATAAGAGTAGGCGGGTAAGCGTGAGATAGTTTTAGATACGATACGGGGTTCAGGATGAGTGAGAGGATACCGGGATGACCAAAACAGGGGGACCATGCATATGTGAGAGCAATCCGATGGGTAAACGACAGGTGGGCGGGGCGGTGTGATGGTATGAAAAGATGATGCGGCGAGCTCGTGCAGAGAATAAGACAGAATAGTACGCTTCAGACCGTGATAGTAAGTAACCTAGGAGACCTTCCTTCATTAGCCTTCCTTCCTCCGGTGCTCCTCTATGACCACCAGCCGTCGTCGCCGAGCGTTGGCGCCGCGGAGACGACGCTGGGCGACGGGGACGGCGCGCGGAAGCCGCTCCGGAACTGCGGCGCCGTGTACCGCGACTTGGGCGTGACGGGCGTCGCGAGGGACGACCCCTGGCGCCACGGCGCGTGGATCGAGTCGCGCACGGACGGCTGCGGCGGCGTGACGACGCGCACGTCGTTCGTCGTGCCGTTGTGCTGCGCCTTGGGCGTGCCCGCGCGCGGCTCGTTGTACACCGTGCTCGCGCGCGAGTCGGGGCGCGGCGGCGGGTGCGCGTACGCGCTGCTCTTGCCGTTCTGGTAGCGCGCGACGGGCTGCGCGACGCCGTTCGACTGCGGCTTCTTGGCCTTGTCCGCCTCGGCCTGCACGCGCGCGAGCTGCGCCTCCAGCGCCGCGATCTGGTCGCGCAGCTTGTTTTGGCGGTCCTGCGCGCGGAAATGTCAGCAAAATAACCAATATCAGCTCAGTAGAATGCGGCGCACCTTGTCCAAGCGCTCCTCGGCATCACGCTCGTCGAGCTGCAGCTTCACGAGCGAGTAGTCCGCGTCGAGCTGGGAGTGGCTCTGCTCGACCTCGTCCAGCTTGCTCTGCGTGACCTCGAGCTGGCTCTCAGCCTCCTTCGCGCGCCGCTCCCACTCCTCGGCGCGCTGGCGCGCCTGCAGGAGGCTCTGCCGCGACGTTTGCACGACTTTCTCGTGGTTCGCGACCTTGCTCTCGTATTCCTTCATGCGGCGCTGGAGCGCCGTGTGCTCGCCTTCGAGGATCTTGCTGCGGTCGCGGACGCGCCTGAGCTCCCTGAGTTCGTCCTGGTCCACTTGTCCGACGAGAGAGGCGAGGCTTTCGATTTGCTCAGTCGCACGGCGGAGCTCGTCCCAGTGGCTGCTCTGAGCGAGAAGCTCGTCGTTCTGCTTCTTCTGCACAACGACCTCTTCCGCGAGCATGTCCTTCTCACGCTCGACGAAGGAGATCTTAAGCTCGAGTGAGTCAACCTGGGATCCACCGTCAGTTGCCGATAGAGAGGAATGCATCCCAAAAACCTTACCTTGGCCTTCAATTGCTGCTTCTCGAGGCTGCTTTCATCCTTAGCAGTCTCTAGCAAAGCGATCTTCTCCAATTGGGTCTGCGCCTGGACGTCAGCTGCCTTCAGCCTATCGAGCGCGCTCGCGAGCGCATGCTCGAGCTCGATGTTCTTCGTCTCCAGCGCAATCGTGTCGGCCGCCTTGTTTGATATCGAGTTCTCAAGGGTTTCAAGGCGGCTGCTGAGGCGGTCGCGCTCGGCCTCCGCGATCTTCACGCGCTCGCTGAACGTGTCCTTCTCGACGCGAACCTGGCCGTGCGCGCCGCGTGCCTTCGCGAGCTGCACCTGGAGCTCGGCGTTCGCCGCCATGAGCCTGCGGATCTCCTCTGAGTCCTTCTGCGAGGTGTCGCGTGCGGCGAAATCGGCGTGCGCGTTCTGGAGCACCTTCGTCGCCTCAACCATGGCCTCGGGGAGTGCGTTGATGTGCTTGATAATGTCCTGGCAGAAATCGGAGAACTCTTGGTGTTGCGCGACGATCTTCGCTTGTTCGACGGCGAACGACGAGACGATGCTCTCGACGTTGCGGATGGCCTTGAGTGACGACGGGTCCTTGTCTGTCTGCTCTGCACGAATAATAAACTGCTTCTGGGCGCTGGTGAGGGCATCGGTAGCAGCGGACATGCGATGAGGGAGATCGGACAGAGTGCCGAGGATACCATTCTGTAGAGAGGAGATATCGAACTCTTGGGTAACAGCGGCAGGGGGCTTCTCAGTGAGCTCTTGAATCTGGCGTCGTATCTCGGCAAGGGGGCTGACGAGCTCGCGAACGTTATCGTTAACTTTCTCTGCAAAGGCGTCGAGGTTCAGCGCGCGGTCACGGACCGCGAGACGCGAATCGAGGCGCTCGACGACGAGGTCAGACACCTGCTCCTTCATTTCGTGGGCGTCGAGGGGACCAACGAGGGTCCTTAGCTCTGACGTAAGCCTGCCGACAATCGAATCGAGATCTATCGGAGGCTGAATCGACTGCATCATTGGCACAAGCCGGTCGACAATGAGCCCGGCGGTCTCGCGCTTGTCCGAAGCGAGGTCGATGAGTTGCGAGATGTTCGGCTTGACAGCCTGAGCGAGGCGCGCTGTGATGACGTCGTAGTCCAGAGGATCCGGGCGAAGAGCGGCGATATGTGGCATGAGCTTCTGGTAAATCTCCTGGAAGACGTGGTCGGGACCTGCGGACGGGGCACGAGACGCCTCAAGTGACTGTATGCGGGCACCGAGCTGCGACATAGCCGTCGCAAGCGTGTTGATGGTGCGGTCACCAATGTCCTCGATGACTTGCCTGAGCTCGGGCTCGCGTTCGCGTGACGGAGGTGCCTGGTGCTGCACGAGGTTGGCGATGTCCCTCTGGAGGATCGTGCGCGACTCTTCCTGCTTTTGCTCGATGATGTCCTTGAGTAGCTCAAAGTCGAGCTCGCCGCGCGCGTCCATCTGGCTGTCGTCTAGACTGCGCGCTGCAGAGGCCTGAAGCTGACTCCGGAACAGCGACACCACTTCTGAGATCATAGCCTCCGTGGACGGGTTCATGGCCTGACCGCTCGCGTTGAACTCGTCTAGCGCTTGTCTGATCCCGTCGAACTTCTCTTCCAGGAGTCGCTCTAGACGCTGTTCGTACTGCTGCATCTCCAGGCGCCTCGACAGGTTGAGTGGCGGGACGGACGCCTCCGACATCGATTCCTCATCGTCCTGACGTCTCGGAGGAAGGGAAGACCGGCGCGGCCTACGCACGCTGAACAGATCCTGCGGCTCAGGTGACATGTCGCGGAAACCAGGATCCGTAAACATCCTGCCACCGCGACCGATGCGCTGCGAGATGGGTGGGACGTGGAGATCGTCAAGCGACTGCCGCGGGCTGTGCTCGTAGATGTCGCGAGAGCTGAGCCGCGACCGCACCGTCCGGCGCGTGCGTTCGCCGTCTTCGTTGTTGACGAGCGCCTTGAACAGCCCAGCAGGTACGGTGTTCGTGGAAACAGGGTGTTTGAAGTCGAGTGGGATCGGTGCGCGCTTGGGCTTGGACGGGGGCGGGAAGGGCAGCTCCTCGGCCCCAATCTGGGGCACGGGCATCGACATTACGCCAGAAGGCGGCAGGATCGGCTTGTTCTCGTCGTTCTCGTCCTCCTCGTCGCTGAACCCGGGTGAGCGTGGGACGTCGTCCTTCTTTTGCGGGAGGAACGGCAACGAGCCCGTGAACGTGAACGGCTTCGCCGTCGCGTTCAATCCACTCTCCTTCGCCATCGGCGGGCTGGCCGGCGCGGAGTGGCGCTCCATTGTGTTCTCGCCAGGGGGCGGGAAGCGGAAAGACGTCATCGTGTTCACGCCGTCTTCGTCCGAACCGTCGAAGTCCACGCTCGACCGGCGTTGCCGTTTCTCCCGTCCCTGAGTCGCCCGAGCCGGTTCTGGTACCGGCATAGGGGGCGTTGGAAGAGGACGAGCCGATGCATGAATTGCCTCGGGCGCATCGTCGACTTGAGGAGTTTTGAACGTGAGTTGGGGAACACCAGGTGGAGGACGGAAGGTGAACCCTCCCGGCTTGAACTCTTGCGCCGCGGCGTTGAGCGGCTTCCCAAGTGAAGCCATCCGAGCGTGCGCACTTGGTGGCGTAGCGACTCCAGGAGTGCTGCCAGCGCTTCCGAAGGAGCCGATAGCCCAAGAGCCGGACTGGCGGCTCGCTGCACCGAAAACAAAGGGCTTTGCGAGAGGATTGAGCGACTCCATACGAGGAGCGGAGGAAGGGGGCTGGGATGGCCGAGGTTGCAAGCCTCCGGGAGTGAGGTACTGCTCCGAACCATGTCGAGAATGCGCCAGAGCAGGATCGTGGCCAGTGTGTGCGGAGTATGTCGAGCCGCTTCGTGAATGGGGAAGGGGAGGAAGCGGTCGCCTGCCGGCTGCGGTCTGGTGAGTGTAGTAGTCCGAGTAGGGACCATGGCCTTCCTCGTCGCTAGGATTCGAGACGATGTCGTCGTCCATTGTGTCGGACACACCAGTGGCCTGCATCGGCAACGAAGGAGGCCGAGGGAAGTTTGGCAGTCTGCGGGGGATCTCGAGCTCCTGCTTTACCTGCTTGATACGGCGCACCATACGGCGATGTTGGCGGTCCTGACGCGCACGCTCCTCGTCCGACGGGTTAGACCACTCGCCAATGCTCTGCAATGAGATGTCAATGCCGGAGACATTCAGAGCGGTTGCAAAGTACTCACCTCCTCGTCTGACGTCCCATGCAAATCTTCTGAACCAGTCCACTCCCCAACAGCATCCTGGTCGGGGTCCACTTCACCCTCACCATCCACGTCCGCATCGTCATCCAAATCCTCGACGTCCGGTTCTCCAGCAGGGCTGCGGAGAAGTATGGAGTCTTCTTCGTCAATCACGTCCTCAGTAGCCATCGCGTCCATTGCGCCGCCGACGGAAGCCAGGGAGAGCGCTGCCGACAATCTCGACACGTGCCGCGAGTGGATCCTGCTCTGCGCAACCGTGCTCACCCCGTCTTGCTCCGTCCCTTCTCCCGAGGTCACAGTCACATCCGCGGGCGCCATCTCCGTCTCCGACAGGTCCTCTTCGGCGACTTCGGGGACCACGTCGTCTTCTTCGGGCTCCTCTTCCTCGGGGATCTCCACCCCAAATCCACGCATGAAGTCCGGGCGGCTCTCGGGGCGCGACAGCGGCAGTGAGGGTGCGAGCGAGGCGATGTTCGTCGGGACGCGGCCCTGCGGCGCATGGATCATCTCGGGGGCGCCGGGCAAGAGACGGGGCGACGTGCGCACGAACGCCGCGTCCGAGCCAAGCGTCGCGTTCGGGCCGAATGGATTTGACGCGCCAGAAGGCACGAACGGCGGGGCCTGGTGCGACAGCGGCTGCGCGAGCGACACGCTGTGCCCGTGTCGGTTCTGGTTCTGCAGTCGCGGGGGGAGCTGGTTCGGCGACGGGGAGAGGTTCACCAGCGGCTGCGGAGACGTCGACAGCGAGCCTGCAGCAGAGGAGTTCTGCGACTGCTGCAGCTTGTTGAGCTTGAAGAACAGAAGCGCAGGATCGGCCGGCGACGAGATCTGCGCCCCTCCACGTTAATGGCCACCTTCCTACAACACGCTCGATCGCAACGAGGCGGACTCACCGAGGCCGCACGCGCATGCGGGGCGTGTATATGAGGCACGGTGCTCCCACTTCCACGCTCGACGCCCAACTTCTCCAGCTTCTCCTCCATGACCCTCTGCTTAATCGTGTCCCATGCGACCTGTAACTGTTTTAGACACAACACGACCGGCACTCGGCGACGGAAGACGCACCTTGCCGGGAAGGAACACGTCCACCGTGGGCGGCAAATGGTATCTCCAAGAATCCGGGGGGTATAGCTCTACCGTGCTCGTCTCTGGCGGCTTCATGTCCACCTGTGGGGGCAACTCTTCCACTCGCACCGGCTCCCTCGCAAACGCCGCACGCGTCGCTGGCGCGTCGCCTTCGCCAGGGATAGTCTCGCGGGGAAGATTGACGACCACCTTTTTCGCCTTCGGCGCCGGGGCTCCGGTCGCCGCCGCCGCCGCCGGTGTTGATGCTGCAGCCGAGGGGGTTGCTGGAGCCCCCGTCGCGGGAAGTGGGCTCACCTTCCTCTGCGGGCCCCCCAGCACGGCTTTGGGCGGGCCCCCGACGCTCATGCTGGCTGATCGCTTGCTACGCGGAACGAATGGCGGCGCGAACTGCGGGAGACCCACAGGCTGAGGGAATCCAGTCTGGCCCAGAGGTGTCATGGGCATCCCATGCGGCATCCCTGGTGGTGGGAGGATGCCGGCCGCAGCGAGTTGCATGACGCTTGGGTGGCTTCGGTGCATGGGTCGGCCGGGGGCCCCGGGTGGTGGGGGGAAGAAGTTGGCCTGCATGGGGGTCTGGAGAGGATTTGGCGCGCCGCCGTGGAACGCGAACTGGGGGTGCATGCTCGTCTGGATAGCGGTCGGAAGAGCAGGAGAGAACAGCGGCGGGTTGGGCTGCTGGGAATTGAGAGAGGGTGGGGCGGGGATGAAGAGGCGGGAGAGCTGCTGGCGGTGTTGGGACACCATGGCGGGCGAAAGGTGAGACAAAGGAGGGCGCCGGCGGCGTCGACGATACCGTCGCTGCGCACGACGGCGAGGAGAGGAGTAGGAGGGGTATAAAGATGGGTGGCCCGCGTCGACGGCGACAGCTGGAAGGAGACGCACGGCCCACGTGGCTCGCTTATTGGTTTAATTGATCCAAACCGGCGCCGGCTACTTCTTGGAGCTCGCGGCCACAGCGAAGACAGACAACTGAAAGAGAGCGGAAAGCGACCAAAGAGAGGATAGCGGAATAGTGGAGAGACGAAGAGATACGAGGGTGAAGGGAGAGAAGATACGCCTCGTGACCTTTGAACTTACGCTGACTTGGTTGATTGGCACTCCAGGCGCAGCCTGAGGTGCCACTGCTAGCTAGTGCTAGCATTAATTGCCAGTGGCTCGTGTTCGCATGTGGCACGAATATCGCCATCTTCACGACTCAAATCCACACACATACACTATACTGGTGGAAAACGAACTACCATGCGGAAGACCTTAGGCTGTGTTGCCCTTAAAATCACTGGTATGTACTAGAGACATAATACATTCGACGATCGGACGGCGCCGTCTTGCGCAACACCGAGTGCCCATTGTTGCTAGGCACTTCCTCCGTTGCAGTTGACGTACGGTAAGAGGTTGAACTAGCTAGGCCAGTGAAGTAAAGCAAGCTTGACAGCGTCGCGGTCGTAAATCTCGATCCCCCAAATACACGTGCCATTCAACCGGTAATTACCGCAACGCATATCCACCCTAGGCCTCACACTCGGCGCTGGAGCGGATTCTAGAAAACTCGTGGCCATATCCTGTCAAACGTTCGTGGCGCTCGACTTCCAAACGGATGTCCTCTGTTACTGTGTCTCAACTTACCCTCTCTGCCTATGTGCACGCTGTCACTCTCCACCAGTGGCAGAGGCTATACAACTTCATATTGCCGCAGCACTTCAATTGGCCCCTTTGGAGACACAACGATGCCACGCGGGCTTCCATGCTAATTGAAATTTGCTATGGGAAGCGGTAGTAAGTATCGTTTCGTTTGCCTCGGTCGGTGCGCATGCTCTCGCTGTTTCCCGGACTGCCTGTAGGTTGCGAAGACGAGACTGCCCATCGCGTACGAGCTCGGACTCGTGGTAAAAGCATCCTTGGATAGAACGTCGTAAGTAGATTCCTTGCACTGAGCCTATCACGCTGCATCTTTGGGGTCCGGGCTGCGTTCTACTACGCGCAGACAACTACGTCGATAGACAACTCTGTGGCTCCGTGAGATTTTCCCTCCGTGCCGTGAACTCCCTCAATCTCCTGATCACTGGCGTCATCTGGCCCTTTTTCTTGGATCGATGCACTTGCAGCTTCCGCTACGCCCGGTGCATTGACGAAGCTCGGGAGGGTGTTGTTCAAGTGAGTCGAAAAGTAGAGCGGGTCTTCCGAGCCGAGCTTCATAAAGCGGAGGTGGGCCTCTTGGAGGTTCATGATGAAGCGAGAGATGAGGATTGCTGTGATCCTATGCCAGGTTGGGATGTGGTAAGCGCTGTGATGTTGAAGAGGGGGAGGTAGCGGCGTACGGCGTAGTGAATGCAATTAGATTGCTTGTGAATTCCAAAACTCCTCCGTCGCTGAGCGGCTGCGTACAAGTCGGCGTTAAATGTGCCATACGTTAAATACGATTATGGGGAAACATACAGAGATCAAGAGGGAGGATAGGTGCAGGGTATTAAAGATGAGGAGCAGTCTACAGGGAAGGTAAGTACATGAGCACGTCACGAGACATGGCACCGAACATACATAAAGTAGATAGCTCCTGCAGAGAGCAACGTCTTGAGAATTTGATTTTCAACGATACTAAACTTGACTTAGAGTGCTTACCATCACGCAGACATATACCCATTAGAGTCGGATGACGGTCCTCTATGAGTGGTCTCACGGAAAGCAAAGGGAATGCCAGCTTCCGTAGCGTGAGGGCGATGACGAGGGCGTCGGCTACAATGAGAGGGATTCGAGACGCAATCGTAACTGTAAACCGTGTTAACGGAATTGCGCGTACGGTGCTATCGAATTGGAGGGAAACCCACGCCTGCAATGATACATAAGGTCAACAAGGAGGGATGGGAAGGGAGAACGTACGCAATATTCTCGGAGTTAGAAGGGAGTACCTCTGAGGCTAGGCACCTAAACACAGGGTCCTCGTCCCCTTCGAATTGAAACACGAATTGGACCTGATGGTACGTAGGTACGACTCATTTTGAGCGCAATGTATTTTCCATGAGAACCAGACATACGCACTGTTATGTTGACCCCCGGAGGAGTGAGCGAAAGAACCATGATGAGCGTGGTAAAAACGATGGACTGACTTAGAGCATAGGCCCTAGCCGCGGAGAACGCTGCGTAGCTCGCCTTTACTAGGGAATTCTATAGAACGCAAGTGCCTAAGCGTAACATACCTGCTGGTGGTATGAAAGTTGCAAACTTCGCTGCCGAAACCGTCCATTGTACCTCATTACAACTAGTATACCTTCGTTCATCCGCCACGCTTGTACATCCTGATTTATTAACTCACATCTAGCAAGGTGCGGAAGCTTTAGATCCAATTGTGACGAAAAACAACCCCAACGTACGCGATCTGTCCAAGGGGCAGTGTTGAGTAATGGCACCAAGGATAGCACGGTGTAGATGAAGATAATGTATCTGTTGGCCATGAAGAGGATGCTTGTGACGGAAAACCTCCGCTTCCAGAAGAGACTAATCTCGCGATTCAAGGTGATGACGTGCTCGTAGAATATGAGGGCTGGGGTCAGCCACCGTTAGCACTCAGATTCGATATGAAATGAAATACTAAATTACTTGATGCCGCTACACCTGTATATTTCCCCAGGAGACTTCCGCGTTACGGTGTCAGTGTACGGAATCTGACGCTACTAGGCAGTTGCATTACTCACAAAGAGCTGAATAATCCTACGGTTGTGCTATCCATATTGGCATATAGGAATAAGCTATCGCGTTTCGTCGAGACTCGAGGAAAGGTCTAGTAGGCGGGGCGATTGTAGATGTGGTACCCAGCTTAATATGCCTCCTGCGGAATGTTGCCATCCAATGGTATCTCCGTCGATCTGACGAGGGTAGCTTTGTGGTTGTGGGGCTTGACGTAAATGCACAACTACGCAATTCAACGTGGGCGCACCTGTTAGATCCCTCATCGCTCGTAGCAGAGCTTGCAGATGATGACGTGATGGGAGCGCAGCAGTGAAACAAAACACAGCCGGTACATTTTCTGATCAGATAGCTGTCTAGTCAGAGTGGGTCACGTTGAACCTACGCAGTACAACGTACAGTACAAGGGGCGTGTACCATATACGCAGCATTATAAGCCGCGTTGACGCCCTAGCTGCCAGTCAAACTTCACCGAGAGGAGGTTAATCTCTTACCCAGCGTCCTAACTGTAGACATATCGAGATATAATGTATAGCGCTCCAACAAGAGGATTGCGTACCTATGTTGCCTTGCACACTATACGGATTGCGGCACTGGTTTGGGATGTCGATGGTCGTCTACAGAGCGCAACAAATCAGGAACCCGGCAGTGCGGATAGAACCAAAGAACTTGTATTGAAGCAGGTAGAGCACGTATCAACCGCGTGATAGAAGCTGCATCTCTGCTGTTGTGGAAAAGTCGTCAGCAGACGACTGCATCCACGGATAGAGCCGAAAATCCAACGAGACGTACGCTGAATCTTGATACGCCATCGCTGGTAGGAATTTGATTTTCAAAAGGAAGGAGGAGGTGAGATAACTGAAGATGCGCCCATTCTGGGCCAGTGTTTCCTAACAGGTGGCCCATGACCCGTAGTAGGAACGCAATGCTTGGCGCAACTTCGGATGACGTATAGTGATAGACGGTGTGACTATAGGCTCATGCTCCGTTACGGCAAAGGCGCACGGGTGGAAGTTCACTCTGAGCGTCGGACACAGCCACGACAGAGGTACGGAAGATACCCGAAGACACTGACCAAGCGCAGCGATGACGGTTGAACGTTGAACGTTGAATGCGTAGTCAACGTAGGTCAACGTTCGATATCGATTCCTTCGCAGAGCATCTCGGAGCGTCGGTGCCGATGGGCGCCTGATTTACGTAATCTCATTCAAATTCCGCAGCCAGCTACCCATTGTGATATGTAACTCTCGCCTTCCGTCTCTTGAGACTTGGACACCAGCCCCTATCCACCCAACGACTCCCCGCACTTCGAGTTCTACGTACGACTTCTGAGTCTCACGCTTTATCTTTCCATTCCATCACCTCTCAAATTTCGCCTGCGTTGGTGCAGAAACCACCGCTTTGTTACTCCCGACACCGATACCCACATTCGCGTCGTGTGCATCACACGGCGGTGGGCGTGCAACGCGTCAAACTTGTCGTTCCGCAGGGCCAGCTCTATTTTGACCCCGCGCGGTTGGCCTTTGAGCATATCGCCCCTTACGAAGCGAACTCGCTTCGCGCGACGAGATCATCTCGAGTGGCTCAGAGGCTCACAGAACGAAACCTCTGGGTTGTTCTGAGTCAGGAAGCATTCGCTCGAGATCTCGGAGCAGTATCAAGGTCTTGAACTACACAGCACGCATCAGTGCCCGAGATCGCGATGGTGGTGAATCTTTCACCTCCCAGTGGCCGCGCCCCTGGAAGCAGCCGCTGTGTCTTGAACAATGTTGTTCCAACATTATTCGAGACTCGGCTGCTGACGGAGGACACTGCTGTGGCCACCGTAATCAGCCATGTCGAATCTGCTATCGCGGATTCGCCTACGGATTTGGACGACATTGTCCTTGAGCTTGTTGAAAATCCATCCTACGCTTTGGAGTTTGTTCTGTCAGGTGAGTCAACATAGACTCTCCGTGGCTTAGCCTTACTCACTAACCGTGTCACGACTCAAGCCGTCAACGAACCAACCTATCGTCTGCTCCATACGACGTTCATCCGGGATTTCCCAAACACCCCTGAGGCCTTCCTCTCATCGATCGCCTTCAAGCTGCTGACTCGTTTCTCACTCTTCTTTCTCTTCTTACCGAACGCCCATGAAGCGCGTATACCGACTACGTGGATCGGAAAGGAGCGCAATCTCACGGAAACGTCGGCTGCAGCATTACGCGTTCTCTCCAAAGCAACCTTCGAGGACGTCGAAGCGAATATGTGTGAGACCCTAGATGAGTTTGGGGAGGTAGAGTTTGCGGTGAAGCGGAAGGGTCAGAACAAGAAGAAGAAGGGGAAACGTGGGGGACAGTTGTCTGAGGCGGACAAGAAGGCGCTCTTAGCCTACGGACCTGAGCTTCCGACAACGAAGAACCGAGCGACGCAGATGATCGGGGACATTCTCTACGAGCAGATGGAAGTTTTCAAGGTGCGTGCTTCTGGGTCACTCGGGCGTAGGGCTCACAGGGCATGTAGGCGTACCTGGCCTTGTTTCGCGAAGAGCCTGTCACACCCCTTATCAGAACCGCATATATTCCCCCGCCCTCTTCTAGCTTCACAAATGAGCCTCCCTCGCCCGATGCTCAGATAGCGGAACCATGTTCCACTGAGGGAACAACGGGGCTCTCGCCCCCGGAGACCCTTCCTCCGGTATTACCAATGAAAGCAGCGCTATATTTCGACAGCGCGGATGGGTTCGGCGAATGGCGCATTCTAATCTCCACTCGCGCGGAACGGGATTTGAGGCAAGCGCGGAAGAAAGACGCGAAGATGTTCGGGATCTATGCGAAGAAGATCAAGTGAGTGCATCTTCTCCGTTCCCGTGTCTGCATCCTCGAACATTTTCGAACAGGCAACTGTCCAAGGGGCATTTCTCGGACGACAACCAGAAACGTCTGACCGGTTTGGACGTCGAGATTCCCATCTACGAAGCGAAGATGACGGGCGATACTCGTCTCGTGGTGCGTCTGATTCCGTCTCTCTCGGCGACCGTATTCTCATTTCCTGCTCAGTACCAAGTTGACTGCATCCCCGAGTTCGAGAGCTCAGTGAGTACCTCACCGAATCGAAACGCAATTAGTCACACATTCTGGGTATCAGGTGGAACGGCAAGGTAAGCGCATCCCGATGCAACAGTGAGATGCAGACCCTAACCCTAATTTAGTTCTCAAGATATATGGGATCTACACTCATGCGCAGCTGGACCGTCGGTTCTGGGACTGCATGGGCAGACATCTGGAACGAAAAGGCGCGGAATACAGGAAGAGGTTAGCTATACCTTCGTCTTTCAGTTTTGTTTTGCTGATCGTCGTCATAGATGCACGTTCCGTAACCCCCCAGTAAACCGCGGCGACAACGTGTACACACCCGCATGCTGGCCTCCACCAGCCGATCCCGTGACTCTTGAACCAGTACTCGGTATTTCAGACATGCGGAAGGAAGATCTCGAAGAGGTGAGAGCTACTCACGCCGTCCACTACCTGTTCCAATAACTGATCGTCATCGCAGTTGCATTCCCTCCTAGTGTAAGCTGATGCCTTCAATGCGAGGTCGATGCTGACCGTACTCCATAGGCTGGAGAAGTTCGTGATGTTCTCTCAGGCACTTCTCAATAGTAAGGAGTGTGTGAGATTCGCCCCTCTTGCCTCACTAACGTCTCTTAGGTATCTTGGCCGACCAGGACGTCGCACACGTTTTCAATGTGACGTACGTGTACTTCATACGTTAGACGTTCACGCGTGCTTACGCGTGCTCTTTAGCCCGCAGGAGCAGAGGATCATCGAACACCCTTCCTCATGTTATGTCCTCGGTCGTAGCGGGACTGGGTATGTTTGTTGTTCATTGCGTCCAGGCGGTTTCTCATAGGAAGCAGGAAAACAACGACGATGCTCTTCAAGATGCTCGGCATTGAACGCGCTTGGGAAAGCCGACGCGATTCCATGCCTAAACCCCGTCAGCTCTTCGTCACGCAATCTCGTGTGCTTGCCGAGAAGGTAGAAGAGTACTTCGTCAAGCTCCTCGACTCGCTCGCGACTGCATCTCAATCCCCGACCGAGCTCCTCAACATTGCCAAGCGCAAGAAAGAGCAGCAGGATCAAGGCCTGGTCGACCGTGACGAGGAGATCTACTGGCGCGGAGATCTGCCAAAGCGGTATGGTGCGCTCAAGGACGAGCATTTCCCTATGTTCGTCACGTATGACCATGTGCGTGCTCGTCTCAGGTGCTTCCTTGAGACGCAATCCCGCTAACGCCTCGTGTTCTATCAGATTTGCCGACTCCTCGAGAGCGAATTCCACCATAGCCGGTCCACTCTGTTGAAGGAAGAAGCGGCGTCCAAAGCGCTCCAGAACGCCCTTCAACTCCAGGATCCGCAATCGGGCGGCGGTGCAACGTCGAACGACTACATGCAACAGCGGCGGTCTTCGTTTGTTTCGTTTGGCACGTTCTTGGAGGAGTACTGGTCACGTTTCCCCCAAACCCTCACGAAAGGCCTGGGTGCGTACTCCAGCCGCTCTGTTCAAGGGGACTTCGCGAGTTAACCCACAGGATTCTTGCTAGATCCGACCCTCGTCTTTGGAGAGTTTATGGGTTAGTTGCATGCGAGGCGCTATCGCGATTGTTGTTGATATGTTGCTATTAGGCGTCATCAAGGGGTCAGAGCAGGCGCTAACTAGAGAAGAAGGGTACCTCGACAAGCAAGCCTACTACAACCTCAGCCACCGCACACAGGGGACATTCGCCAACCAGCGGGAATGCATCTACAAGCTATTCCAAGCGTATCTCAAGCGAAAGAAAGAAAGAGGGGACTACGACGCTGCAGATAGGTGAGAGGACTAGTCCGTGCGCATATATAGGGCGCTCATCGTGTGTAGGACGCATGCTCTCATCAAATCTCTGAAGACCATGGGTGTTCCTGGGCAAGATATCGACTTCATGTATGTATTCGTCTTCTGAGATGTTTGTTCATAGCTGACATCGTTCTTCTCTGTAGCTATGTGGACGAGGCACAGGACAACTTACTCATCGACGCGCTCGGTACGTTCGGGGCGACTGCGAACAGACGGCGTTCATTGACGGTCTCGCGCGCAGTGCTGAGGACACTATGTCGCAACCCTAACGGAATGTTCTGGGCCGGGGACACTGCCCAGACCATCTCCGTAGGTAGCGCGTTCCGTTTCAATGACCTTAAGTCCTTCCTCTACCGCTACGAAGAGGTATGCCTAGATGTTCCTTGCTCGAGCGCCCTATTCCGATCCGCTTTGACCGAATATCCCACGTAGGCCAACGCGAAATCAATCGCCGAGAAGCAGACACCTCCGGAGTCGTTCCATCTCGCCGTCAACTATCGCTCCCATGGCGGGATCGTGAACTGCGCTCACTCTGTCATCCAACTTATCACCGAGTTTTGGCCACACGCAATCGATGCTCTCGCTCAGGAGACGGGTATGATCGATGGACTAAAGCCGGTATTCTTCAGTGGCTGGGACCAAAACACGGTTCGGTATGAGCAGTTCTTGTTCGGAGAATCGTGAGTCACATCTATTGTGGATCGTGAGACATATCTGACTTCGCGCTAGGGGAAACCACATTGAGTTTGGTGCAGAGCAGTGTAGGTTGTAATCTACTGGTCCTCATGTCAAGTTGTTGATCGAAGGACAGGTATACTCGTTCGAGACGACGCGGCTCGCGATAAGCTACGAGCTCAAGTAGGGGACATCGGCCTCATCATGTGCGTGCCGCTGTGCCATGTACTTTTCGTCCCAGCGCTGATGCATTGTCCGTCATCAGGACACTCTACGAGAGCAAGGGTCTCGAGTTCAACGACGTAACTCTACGTTCCTTGGTGTGGGTCTGTGTATCGGATGCTTATTATCTGTTATAGGTTCTTCTGTACAACTTCTTCGAAGACTCGACCGTAGACCTGTCACAATGGCGCGTCGTTCTGAATGCGATCCCCCCGGAAGAGCGCGCAAAGCATCCAGCACCCCGGTTTGACGACGCCAGACATAGCGGTGTCTGCCGAGACGTGAGCGCGTTCTTCCCGCATGCTCGTATGCACACTCACACTTATTACTACTACAGTTGAAGTTCCTCTACGTCGCTATCACGCGAGCGCGCAAGAACCTTTGGATTGCAGATGGCTCCGAGAAAGGCGAGCCGATGCGAGTATGTTACCTCGATTCGAACTAGCGCTAGTCTTGACCATCTTCTCAGATCGTATGGACGTACAAGGACCAAATTCAGAACTGTACTCCTGGAACTGACGTTCCTCGTCTTGCCATGTCATCAACCGCGGAAGATTGGGCGAAAACAGCGCTGTCCCTCTTCAACAACAGAAGGTACATGCAAGCCATGCACTGTTACGACCGAGCTGGACTTTTCCGAGAGAAGGCGGTAGCCCACGCGTATTACTTGCGAGAAGTCGCTCGATCCACGCCTGTCACGAAAGGAGACTCCACCGCCCAGGCCCTCGCGTTCATCGATGCGGCCGAAGCTTTCGCCACCTCCGCCCAAGATGCCGTCACCGAGAAGAAGGCTTACTACCGCATTGCAGCGGAATGCTACGTGCACTCTAAGGACGACTATAAGGCTGCACAAGCTTACAGCTCCGCCGCGGAGTATACGCTTGCCGCCCAGCATTATCGTAAAGCGGGCAAGTTCGACGAGGCAGTCCACATAGTTCAGTCTCACAAGGACAAGGTTGCGACCCATGTCGCTGATAGCATCGTCGACGTATCGAGGCTGTACTTCTTACGGGAAAGGCAACTAAAGTGAGTCCGCTGCTCATATCTCGTCCACCCGATTTTAATCGCTCTCCCGTGCACGTAGGAAAGCCAGAGCGCTGTTTGAGACCGACGAGGAAGCCCTAGAATACATGGACGACTACGGCCTCGACGTTGCCCGTGCATCTCTCATGGAAGACATAGGCCGGTATGCCGACGCTGCGGAGCTCCACCTCGCCGAAGGCAACGTTCTGGAAGCGATACGACTTCTCAAGCTTGACTCAAACAACGAGGCCTCCATGAAGAAGGCGTTCGACTGCTTGCTGGACGGACTCTGGCGGCGTCTGTCGTGTGGGGTTGGTGTGTCCGAGGAGATGCTGAAGGACTCCAGCACGGTGATGAAGCTACTTCAGTTGACCGATGGGCTGCAAGAGTCGACTGTGGGGGTTGATACACTCGACGAGGTGCGTATATCGATAGAAGTAGACGATTCGCCGCTTCTCACCGTTCTTTAGATTTCTATGTTCCACGCAATCACCAAACGCGACCTTCCCGCGTTGCGTAGGCTCGCAGCAAGATTTATCAAGCGCCTTAATACCCCGGCCGCATTCCTCTGCTTCGACCACCTCTTCGTGGCGAAGCCCAAGTTCCATGCGCTGTCCCTGAGAGAAATTGTCGACCAACTACAGATGTTCCTGATATACGCGCGAGCGTTAAAGGGGCTAGCGACTGTCGCGGCGCCGTGCGATGACCCCACTATCTGCAAGCTTTTCGCCATCCGCATATCGACAGAAGATTCCTTCCTTCTGCACAAAGATTCGTATCTCGCGTCAAAGTGCAACCTTGGCTCCACACCCAACTTCCTCACAAGGGAGGACGGTATCCTTGTCCCACGCTGGGAACTGGATCGCCTAGTCAAGTCGGTTGTGAAGTCACGCCTTCTTCATCGAGTCTCTGGAGAGACATATGGTCTCTATGTCGCGCGTCCTCTCCGTCCTTGCCTTCATTTCAGCATATTCAGCCAGTGCAATAGGACGGAATGCTCGCATCAGCATCTTCCCCGAGAGGCTCACAATGCGGAGACGTATAACACCCGTATCCGTGTCCACATTCTTCAGATCCTGATCATCCAAACACTCTATCCTATTCAAAACTCGATAGAGTTTCTGCGGATGCAGCGGTCAGTACCTGCTTCAACCGTAAGATGCGACATTGCTAATTGAACATTCCAGAGATTGGTTGCGCCTGCTTTACGACGCTCTCTTCCCTCCCCATTACAAGCTCGGTGGCCCCCATGTCCTCATTCCTGGGCTCATTCCTGAGTGGAAGGAAGGAACGCAAGTCGTCGCTACGTGGGCACGCGGCTCACTCTACGAGCTTGACCCCCGCGGATCCTTGCGAACATTCGTCACCGTATTCGCAAGCATCGCGACGCTGGCTCTAGAGTTCAGCCAGAAAGACGCCTCCGAGTACCTGCAACGCATTCAGTCTGTGGCCTGGTTCAGGCCCTTCATGTTGTGCCGTGAGCCGGACAAGGCTTACG
Source organism: Porogramme epimiltina (assembly GCA_900155495.1). Taxonomy (NCBI): domain Eukaryota; kingdom Fungi; phylum Basidiomycota; class Agaricomycetes; order Polyporales; family Polyporaceae; genus Porogramme; species Porogramme epimiltina. The sequence goes on along the minus strand of FTLJ01000046.1, from coordinate 55,613 downwards.
TCGTACACGACCTCCTCAGTTTGATGATGAACGACGATGGAATGTCCTTAAACAGAGGGATCCTGTTTATGAAGTGCGTGCACTTATATTTCATTTTCTCAAAGTCGTAGCTCAATCGACGTTTCAGCCATGTGCTGGTGAACAAGGTTCCGGTGGATATAGGCCTTCTTTGCGACTCCATGGACCACCTTTGTGCGTCGCTGGTGGTCGCTACCCGGCTCCGAAGGAATGGAACCCTGCACGATACCACCCTTCCGAAGAGTTGGTTCCTACGGATTATACCACAATGCGAGTCCCTGCGATCTCGAGATACTCAGCTCTCGCAGGTGTACACAAAACATATGGCAGACTTCCTAGAACAGATATATTCAGGAATCGGAGCAAGTAAGTGTGTGTCGCTTTAGTTGTTGAAAGCTTAAGTCTCATAGAGGTCTCCAGGTCATCTCCTATTCGACTCCCGCGACTTCTCTAGTGTAGGGAATCACGTCCGAAACACATTCTTCGCCAGGGTGTACGTCCCTCACCGCGCTTTGATTATTGCGTACACACCCTTACTATATGTTGTATAGATGCAAGAATATCTGTCTGTGTAAGTCGTTGTCGCTCACTTGCCCGTCTACATGTCGCTGACACTAATGATAGGGGGCTATAACCAGTGGCGGTTTGACGAAAGAAACCACATTCACCGGGCTATCACGACAGTGCGCAAACCCGGTAGAACGTACCACTATCTGATCGAGAAGTGTGTATCATGCGCCGTACTCCACCACGCTCGCAGGTTATCTTAACCATCCTTGTAGATATATCAACGCGAGGCACTGGGGCCATTTAGCAAGAGCAGTTCGCCATTCAGCCGCGGAGTCGATGTTAGACGAGATGGTGCAGCTGCACCATAGCTCTGTCTCGGTTCCGAAGGCATCTCTGCCGAATGTTCGACGCGTAGTGTACACACGAACGGAAGACATTCCGTGGTTACTGAAGACGGACGGCTCCGTCGCGCCGTCTGCTGGCCTGCGAGCAGAGGCCTTGCCTTTCGTTCCCACCAGCATATCAGCGAAGACGTTGGAGGAAGAGGAACTCGAAGCTGCAGCGGAGCTGCAGGAAGAAAACGTCACAAATGAAGATGGACCTGAGGAGGCGATCGACGTGGACGGTATCACTAGGGCCATCGACGCGGAGCGCTCTGAAGCCTTGGCCACTGCTCTAAGCCCTCAGGAGATCGCCGCAGCTAATACCATTGCTAACGCGTACAAACGCCACCTCGCGCACACAAACACGCCTAAGCCCACCGCGCTGCAGGGGAAACGACTACGTATCTTTGCCGCGTTCTCAGCCCAGGCGCAGAGGAATACTTGGCCCGGACGTTACTACCGTATGCTGTTCCTCGGCCCGGCTGCTCACTTGTTCGTCGCTGTGGAGCTGATGAAAGACCACCTCCACGAGGCGCGGAGTGTCGCAAAGAAGAAGTTCAACGTCGCCCAGCATTTGGAGCTCGAGGTCGTGCAATCGTCACTCACCCAGATCACGTGAGTTGTTCCAGCCACTAACGCGACTCTGTTCTCTCTAACGTTGTTCTACAGTCGTCTGTTCAGAGAAGCGGAAAAGCTCCACAAAGCGCTCGGGCCTACGGCCAACGTACACTGCACACGCGACATCGAGAAGCTGAAGACGCTCACGCTCCAGGCTGAGACCCTCATGCAGAGCCTCCCCTCTTCCGCGACTCAGGAATGTGATAAAGAGATGAAGATCGCGCTCAAAGGTATTGTTACGGTGAAGAAGATGCCTAAGAAGGTTCCAAAGCCATCACTGAACATGGACGACGAAAGCGCGTACGGCGAAGATGTGGAAGTCGACGAAGAAGAGCTGGATCCCACGAGCGGCATAACCTTGGCCTCTGGCCCTGCATCGCAATTCGCCTCCTCCGACTCGCCGTTCACGTCAGTTGATGCGGTTGCGGTCACCGAGCGAACGATGTGTGTCAGTCCCAGTATCCCGGACGCGTAGAGAGGATATTACGGAGATCGCGTTGCAGGCGGTGGTTGTTGACAATGTAGTTATAGGGCGCAGGGTTCATTCGATTTATAGCTCCTTGTTAACTCGTAGTTATGCCCGACGTTAGACCCCTCCTTACACCTGTTGCCATGCCCCTAGCAAGGTATCAGTGACTGCGCGTCTGGCAGGGGCCAATCGCCGGGTGGCGGGTGGCGTCCGCTATTTGCGCATGTTTAGGGCATAACTTTCTCACTCTGGCGCCGTTGAGTCGAGCCGGAACGACCTCGCCCATGGGCCATCACCGCCACCATTGTCCTAGCACCCCCTAAGTAAGGCCTGGCGACACCCAGGCCTATCAAGATGTTCAATAGCTTGACTCACCAAAAATCGTCGCCGCTCTGGAAGGCCTGGCCTTGGCTTGAGAAGCTGCCATAAGAGGAACATTGACCTCTATACGCGACGATGGATTGATCGCAACAATACGACTATAAGCGCCTTGTAGCCTCGAATCAACACTGAATTTGTCACTCTTGCTGCCCAGCGCTGGGCTCTGTCCTTGAATATCATATTCAGCGAGACACGATGCCAGCAGTTCTCAATTCTTCAGAGTCAACATACGAGATATTTGAAGCCTACCACCATGACCTTTTCTGGCTTCACAAAACGCCTCCACAGATCGCAAAAGAAAGCGGGCAACAAGGATACAGCGCATTCGCAAGGACCTTCTAGTGACGATGCGTCAACTAGGGATCGCAGCAGCTCCAGCCGGCCATCCTCAACCCCCCCTTCTGTCACCCCAGCCATACCTCCCGCGTCGGACCTGAACCAGGACAGCTGTGTTGTGCCACCTTCCGTACTCATGCCCGTCCCTGATCCTTTGCTGATCCCAATGCCGGTACCTGAGCCGTTAGCCCCAACGCCTACTGACAAGCTGTATCGGGCAATGGATACCGCACTCGCGCAGCTGGCGCCATTACACTCGCACATTGAACATCCTCGCACTCCTCAGAAGATCGAGCGGGCATTAGAGTCGATGGGTAAGGCGACGCCGCTCCATTCAGCTTCTCATATGCTGACAATTGCGTTTCCAGAAGAGAAAGTTGCTGGTGTTGCCGAACGAGTGGTTCCAACCGTAGCCCTTGTACAGGATGCGGCACAAGTAGTGGCTGCCCTCGAGGCAACGGAGATAGCCCAAAAGATGGAGCGTGGCATTCAACGCTTCGCGGAGAACATCCCGTGGCTCATGAAAAGCCTGGATGAAGTGTCAAAGATTCACCCGGCTGTCACAGGTGCGAGAGCCTCCAGCGAATCTATGCCGATGTCGCTAACGATGCTCCTTCAGCTGTGGTCTTGGCGTTCAAGGCAATCTATTATCTAGAATCCACTCGACAAGAGAACGATCGCCGTGTCATGATTCTCTATGTCGACATGAAGGACATGATGCTCATCATTGTGCAGTAAGAACCTAGTCTATTTGTGCGCACCTGTCGCTGATGCTTCGGCAGATTGAAGGATGTCGAAAGCCGAACGCACATTGGACTCGATGGCACAGTCCTTGAAGATCGTTTGGAGAGTCTAGCGAAACAGACAGCCGACGACATCAAGGCATGCGCCAACTTCTGTGACACATTCCTGAAGAAGAGGCTTCTCGCGAAGGTCTTCAAGGGCCCCTTGTGGGCGGACAAACTAACCGAGTTCTCGAAGACATTCGCCCAGCGCAAGAACGACTTCGAGTTTGCGCTAACGATGCATACCGCTAACTCACTGACGGACATCAAGGAACAGAACTTCCGTATCGATGCAAAGTGAGAGATTGTATCGAACTACTGGATGTAACATAAACTAAGGCCTCTGTGCTTCTAGGCTGGATGCCGTCATGCAACTTTTCAATAAGTTCATCAGTGCAGAGGAGCGACGCATAACGTCTGAGATAGAGGCAAATGGAGGCCAATCGAAGGTTCGCAAAGACGATGCAGTGCTCAAGTCGCTCATCGCGCTCGACATCTCCATAACTTCCAACCGAGCGGCAGCCGAGGACGGCGACGTTCTCAATGATCCCAGCACTCGAGCACCGCGTGACGGCAAGAGCTCTCGAGGGCAAAGGACGCGGCTCACGCTTGAAGACCTGAAGGCGGAACTGAAGGAGGACATCGACGACGCACTCGAGCGGAATTTCGACACATTCAGTGGCAAATTTGCGCTGAGAGTTGAGCAGTATATCCGTGCGGAGAACGATCGAGTCATCGGCGTCGTCACAGACGCGATCGCGCAGGGGCCACACATGCGCGTCAAAGATCCCGTACGGGGTCCTATTTCTTACTACGAAGAGCGTCAACGTTGACCATATCCTTCTAGATCCTCCGCCGCGTTTGGCACGACATGGTAAGTTCCATTATGTCACGTTTTAAACATATACCAAAGGTTAAACGATGTTGCAGAATTGGAGAGGGAGCGTCAAAGCACGTGTCTTCGTGATGTCGTTGCAAGAGTTCTTTCGGGAGCTCTTCGATCTCGCTGCTCCGGGTATTAGTGATAGTGACCAGTGGGCTCTTGAGTACCTTGGAGTGAGCTGGCTACAGCCCCTCATGGACGCATTTGACGAAGACGCGTCTGGGTACGTTACTATCGCAGAAGTGAATAGGCTGATGGACACCCGGCCATCCGAGCTGACCTGGAGGTACGTCCAACTAGTGTTCACTTGGGCGCGTACTGACCAAATGTTCAGCATACCTCATTGGATGGCGTACTGGGCAATAGGTAGAGTGCACCCCATCGGATGTCTATTCCGCCCATCTAGCTCACTACAGTCCCTTCTTATCATAGGATGGCGGCTCGTCGGGCATACCTATGTTACGAAGATACTCAAACTTCTCAGCTGGATCCGTGACACCATTCCCAAGGTCCTTCCTCGGAATCGCATCGCGGTGGACAAATATTTCGATATTTGGTGGCAAGTCATGCAATTCATCCAGGGATTCGAAGACAACGGGGCGGCCCTCGAGAACGACCTTCTCCTGGATCGCTTTCAACCATTTCTTCAGTATCAGGAGGACCACTTCCGCAGAAACCTAGAGAAGATCAAGTATCGCATCGATGCGTCGGATACGCTTTCGCTGGTCGTCGGACAAGGTCCACTGGAAAAGGTAATGCACCCAGTGGTTTACAGGATCCAAATGTTCATGTCGCTCTGCAGTACTTCTTCCCTTTGGCTTACCTCATGCTTGAGCACGATTGGCGCAAGGTCCAGGCAGCGAAAAGTGTTGTCCTAGCCGACTACGAGATGGAAGATTCGTACTCGTCGTTCCTCCAAGTTTTCGGCGCAGCAACTCGACGACGGGAAGAGCTTGCTGGTGTGCTCTCATTTCTCTTGCGCACCAGCACAACATTTGACTCTAGTTGTAAAACTCCAGCGTTATTCGAGCACCAGAAGCTAGATCTAGACGCACAGTTTGGTCGGTTCGCGTATGGAATGGTAAGTAGGAGTCAGTCGCGTCCTGTACGCAGTAGATCTCGCTGACGATTCCGAAAGTTCCACTACGTGGCAGCGCCTCGGAAGTTCTGGACATTCGATAACCAACATAACGCCCTATTCACATACTACGAACCCTTAGACGAGACAGAACCAACCTTAGACGGAATTGGACGCGTAACAGGAGGGCTTCCTCTCGATACAAGATTGTACGATCACTTTGAAGAGGACACTGAGGCCGACCTTGTATCTCCGCTCCCCCTCCGCGCAATGTAAGTGAAGTTTCCATGCGCTGCTCAGGCTTAATCACTCACTTGTGCTTTCTAGACTGGGTCAATGGAGTGCGTTTATGTACACGTCGGAGACGTACCCCCAACGACCTATGCTATCACTTTACTTCCACTACTCCGATCAAGATGGGGAAGACTTCACGGCATCTGGCATCGAGTTCGATGGTGATGCCTTCAAGGTCTCCGGCACGTACACTGCGGTTGAAGGCGGCTTGCCTGAGGTGAAATGGATCATCCAATACGACGGAGAACTCAAGGTCTATTATACCGGCCATCTCGTCGACGAATATACCGTCGTCGGGACCCGCGCATACGCCACCCCAGATGATTACGACTGGTCTTTTGTGATGAAGAAGATTCCCAAGGAGTATATGATCTTTCGGCCTCCCCCCATGGTCTTGGAGTCGGAAGACCGCAGTGCTAAGTACCGCGCGCTCTGGAAGTACGCCATGACGGCGACCATAGACGACGTCCGCCGGCGCTGGTGGACGTGGTCCTTTTTCGCCGCTCGGCGCGACACGCGCAACACCTACTTGACGATGGAGCGGGAAAGAATCGCTCCGCGCAACTACGACCTCACTCCGGACCTGGTGCGAAACAGGAACGCCTGCACCCTGAAGGATGTGCTCTTCTACGAAAGTCTCGCAATGTATCGCAACAGCCACCATCTCTGGTCGACGTGAGTCTTCCCTTCTGCTTCGTCCTTTGGGACTGTGCCCGGGCCGAAGGAACAGCGACTGATACTTCCGAGCTCACAGGTCCGATACGTGCGCTTGCAGAGATCCAGTTGAGCACTCCGTCCGCGGCTCACAGAACGTCTGCCTCGAATGTACCAGGATGGACACGTTCTGGCTCACAGTGACGCTATGTGACTCCCCAGCGTGCCTCGCAGCAAAGCTTACGGAAGGCCTCTACACACACTATCCGACGCACGACTACGTCAGGCTTCGGACAGCAGTGTTCCCGCTCCAGTGGCCGACGCTCGTCGCGACCGCGCGAGAGGCACTCGAGAGAATGCGGGAATCGCCCAAGAATAGGCCGCCAGAGCGGCCGCGCCAGATGGAGGAGAGCGCGCCGGATACGGAGAGCACGGAGCACGGCAAAGAGGAAGGGAGGCTCTCTGAAGGCCCGGCAGAGGAAGGTCCCGGACACACGAACGACGAAAAGATGTCAGCGGGCGATGTCAAACTAGAGGCTGTCCCTTCGGTCACCCAACAGTCTCCGCCGCCAGAAGTCTCCTCACCTGTTCTTGGAGACCCGGTCGACCCGGGCTCACCCGCCAATGTTAGCGCGAAGGATACGCCGATGCAACACGCCGATGACACTCCGCCCAAGTCCCCCGCAGGTGAGGAACTGCAAGAGCCCACTGACCCTCAAATATGGGCTTGCATTGTGTGCATGGAAAACGTCTACTACGGCGAGTCATGGTACTGCCTTGACTGCTCAGGTGAGTTTGTCTTAATCAGCGCGCTCCGTGCCCAGTACTAATGGCTCCGTTTCCTTTAGGTTACCTTTGTTTCGAGTGCGAGTCAAAGACCCTCATTGCATGTGCGGCGTGCCCGAGGCGATTCACACAGCCAGAGTGGTTTTACGGAGGTCCCTCAGGTACGCCTCTTCGTGCGCGTTGCCCTGATCTTCCGGTGACCACAAATGTTCCCGATTAGACGATTTCCTTTGCCCGACTTGTTGCGGAAAGGGAGCCAAGTCGCCTGAGTCGTTTGGCCCACGGCACGCGTACATCCACCCAACCGTGCTTTGCCGGCCACGAGAAGACGACCCATCAGACGAACCGCCCGTGGATGCGCAGAACGGCACGGCAGAGGAAGATACGCTCGAGAGCCGCCTGGCCCGTGTGGAGGCGCGCGTGACCGCTATGGATGAGAAATTTGAGAGGCTGCAGGGCCAATTCACGCAGATGGAGGAACAGCTGAAGAAGCTCGGCGACTTGGAAACACGCCTTACGACAACGCAGCAAGAAATGCAGCAAGCCCTAATCAGTAGGATTAGCGACATCTTGGTGAGATCATTGTCTGTCGCAGAAAATTTCGAAGGAAATGGACATCTGTAGCGTGTATTTTCCACTTGTATAATCACTGATGACTATCTTCCTGCAATGCATCCCTGTGAGATTGTGGAGGTCGTGCTGCCGTGGTGCCGTCATGCGAAGAGGGATTCCCGAGGCGGTGGTGACGAAAGATGACCATAAGCGCCGGCCTAGTGGTATTTGGCTGTATTTGTGAATTTCACACGACACGCTTGCGCCGATCCGTGCCGATCCTTGCCGTCGCGAATCATCCAGCTTGCACTCTCCGCAAAGACCGCTTCCGAGTCCAAACCTCGTGCCTCACCGGCGGGGATCGGCATCACATCATTCTCTCCCAAGCTTAGGCTTGACTGATAGACAGACCAGCTCAATCTACTCCCAAGGCCTCAATGCTTGAGCTACTCCTAGTGTCAGCATGGCGGTGTGGATCGCCGAGCAAACTACACAATCCCAGCATTTGACAAAGGCTTGTAGGTGAGTTCGCACTCCTCTCCATCATCCGCGCATCCACATTAAATTTGACGTGATCGCAGTCCGCTCAGTGCCACGTTCCTAAGTACCTGCACCGCCGCAATAGATCGTCCATACCACTCGTGTGCTTGAATCCTGCCTTGATTCTTTCCCTCATGTTGCGAGTTTCCAACCTTACAAAACATCTTCGCAAGTCGCGACAAAAGTCTAGTGTCGGCTCGACAAGAGCGGCTAGTGATGGCTCGTCAGAGCCTTCCAACGGCGGTGTAGCCTCCACACAGAGCTCAGCCTCTTCAGCATCAGCGTCAGGTATGATATACGATGCAGTGTAAAGAGAAAGTGCTCACGTTCCGACGGGTTTCCAGTCAACCTAAAAATGCCCACCCCAGAACCAGCGCCTGTGATATCCATGCCAGTTCCAAAGCCCACGCCCTCATCCGTGGCCCCCGAACCTTCGAGAGCCATGGACGCAGCTCTGGCGGAATTGACACCACTGCAAGCTAACATCGAGAGAACGGCCGCCCAGCCTAGTAACGCTCGAAGCTTCGACATAACGCGTTTGTCTCTCCCACTATTTGATAATCAGTTGGGCTCATGGTTGGGCTATAGGCGACAAGGCGGATGGCATCGACGAACGAGAACGACAGGAAAATGTGGATGCGGTGGAGCGCGTCGCCTCTGCCCTAGCAACGACGGAAGTTGTCCAGAAAATTGAGCGCGGTATACAACGCTTTGCGGATAATATGCCTTGGTTGATGAAGACCTTGGACGAGGTCGCTAAAATCCATCCAGTTGTGACAAGTAAGTGTGCCGCTCTATAGAAATACCATTTATCGACATAGAGGTACTGCAGCCGTGGTGCTGGCTTTCAAAGCTGTCTACTATCTCGAATCGACTCGTCAAGAGAATGACCGGCGCGTCATGACTCTTTATGTAGAGATGAAAGACATGATGATGGTCATAGTACAGTATGTCGTTCATGACCCGCTATTTGGTTTTCACTAATATGCTCGACAGGCTGAAGGGGATCGAGAGTAGGAAGCACGTCGGCCTCGACGGAAGCATCCTAGAGGACCGCCTCGAGACTATCGCCAAACAGACTGCGGACAATATCAAGACCTGCGCCAACTTTTGCGACACTTTCCTCAAGAAGAAGACTCTCGTCAAAGTGCTGAAAGGGCCACTTTGGGCAGAGAAGCTCGCCGAGTTCACAAAAACTTTCATGCAACGCAAGGGCGACTTTGAGCTCGCTCTCGCCATGCACACCGCCAATTCCATCTCCGACGTGAAAGCCCAGAACTATCAGATCGACGCTAAGTGAGTATTTTCTGAGGCGCAGGACCATCATCCCTAATGCCGTGGTGCCAGGCTTGACGCAGTCCTTGGCCTTTTCGCCAAGTTCGTGACCACGGAAGAGCGGCGCCTCGCGGCAGAGGTGGAGAGCAGCGGTGGCCTATCCAAGGCTCGGAACGACGATGGCGTCCTCAAGTCACTTATCGCTCTCGACTCGTCAATGTCTACTGACCGCTCGAAGGCGGAGGATGTTGAGCTCGCGATGAACACGACGGTGCACTCACGCAACGAGAAGGTAAAAGGGAGCAAGAAGTCGCTGACCCTAGACGACCTGAAGATAGAGCTCAGAGAAGATATCGACGACACGCTCGAGCGCAATCTGGATACTTTCAGCGGCAAATTCGAGTTGCAGATCGGGATCCTGCAGGCGGCACTCGAACAATATATTCACGCCGAGAACGATCGTGTCATCGGGGCCGTCACAGACGCCATCGCACAGGGGCCACACATGCGCATTCGCGATCCCGTGAGTAGAGTGCTCGTCATCTTACACTTCTTGCGTGACAACTCTTACCGTGCAGGTGCTCCGAAGAATCTGGCAAGAGATGGTGAGTGGTTCGGATGACGAATCCCTATCAGTCGGCATTCGGTGGGCTCATGTGTCAAGTAGAACTGGCGTGGCAGCGTTAAAGCGCGGGTGTTTGTGATGACGCTGCAGGAATATTACCGCGAGCTCTACGATCATGCCGCTCCTGGCTCGCAGAACGACGATGGAGATAACGGCAGCGACCAGTGGGCGCTCGAGTACCTTGGCGTTACCTGGCTCCAACCGATCATGGAGGCGTTCGATGAAGACTCGTCGGGTTATGTGACGACTTCGGAGGTTAACAAGTTGATGGACATGCGTCCGTTGTCGTTGTCATGGAGGTAGGCTCTCTAGAACCCATCCTTGTGGACGTTGCTTATATCACTTCAGTATACCACACTGGATGGCGTATTGGGCTATAGGTAACCATCCGGTTCCGCGTACATACTGGGACTCCACTCATGAAAACGCCTGATCGCAGGATGGAGGCTCGTTGGCGGAGCCTACACGCATAACATTATCAAGCTTCTCAGCTTGATGCGCGACGCTATCCCAACCGTCCTTCCCCGAAACCGCGAAAGCATTGACCAATACTTCAACATTTGGTGGCAAATTGCTCAGCTGGTCCAGGGGTTCCAGGATAACGAGGCGCTGTTGGGAGACGACGCTCTGCTCGATCGCTTCCGGGACTTGATGGAATACGAGGAGAATCGCATCCGAGGTAATTTGCAAAAGATCAAGTACCGTATAGACGCGTCAGATACTCTCGCGCTGGTCTTGGGTCAAGGCCCCTTGGAGAAGGTGGGATGTTCTCCTCAACTACGTCGCTACCTCACCTGAATGAAATTTTTGGCAGTCAATATTTCTCTTGTTATATCTCTTGCTCGAGAACGACTGGCGCAAGATAAGGGCGGCGAAGAGCGTTGTTCTTTCTAGCGATGAAATACAACACTCCCACCAGTCAATGATACAAGTTTTCTCTGCAGTCAATCGCAGACATGCGGAACTTTCTGGTGTGTGTTCCAATGGCATAATCTGCGATTACGTTTGCTAAAGTTTCCTTACTAGCATTATTCGAGCACCAGAAATTAGATACAGTCACGCAATTCAAGAAGTTTGCCTACGGACTGGTGAGCCTGGCAACCATCGGTCTCGGATACGTAGCTAACGTGCAGTACACAGTTTATCAATATCGAAACCACCGACCAGTTCTGGTCGTTCAACAACCAGCACAATGACCTGTTTAATACGGCATTCGATGAAGAAGACAGCTCCGAGCTCTGCCTCGACGGACTAGAGATAGCGTCGGAGATTCCTCTCGATACAACCGAGTATGACCGAATAGACGAGGAAACAGAGGATGACCTATTAGCACCCAGTGCTATACGTGCTGTGTAAGCTGTCTCATGTGTGATATACATCATAACTAAACTCACGATTGCATTTCAACAGCCTAGGCGAATGGAACGTTTTTGTCCACGACACAGAGACATACCCGATACGCCCCATGATCACCCTTCACTTCCACCATTCCACTCAAGAGAATGAAGATTTCACCGCGTCAGGATTCGACTTCGACGGCGAAGAGTTCACTGTCCGCGGTACCCTAGACAGCGAAAGCCTGGAGATCAAGTGGACGATTACATATGGCGCAGACTTCGACGTCTACTACACTGGTCGCCTTGTAGATGAATACACCATCGTTGGGACTCGTGCAAGCGGTGCTATCGAGAACGTCGACTTCTCCTTCGTGATGAAAAAGATCCCCGCGGAGTACCTCATATACCGCCCCAGTCCGATGCGTCTAGAGACCCACGACAAAGGCGAGAAGTACCGGGCTCTGTGGGTATACGCAATCTCCGCGATCGTGCACGACGTGCGGCGCAAGTGGTGGACATGGTCGCTCTTCGCGGCTCGGCGTGACGTGCGCAAGGCTTATATCGAACTCGACTCGCGACGCGTTGTACCCTACAAGCGACTTGAACTCGCAGGGTGGCGCACTGGGAACCTCAACCTCTGTACCTCTAAGGACGCCTTCTTCTACGAGAGTCTATCGCGTTACCTAGCCACAATCACTATCTGTTGCGTGTGAGTCCTCCATACACTATGACTATGACGAATGGCCCATTCCCCTCGAACTCTCATCGTTCTCCCCTTGCAGTTCCTCGGACGACTGTGCATGCCACTTTCCGGAACCACACTGGCCCTCAGGTGTGCGTCACATCTGCCTCCAATGTACACGCCAGGACAAGTTCTTCATGCCCGTTGTCGTCTGCGACGACCCCGCGTGCATCGGCACAACGGTGGAGCGCCCGAAGCCCGACACGAACGAGCCGGACTTCCGGCACACCCCGACCCACGATCTTGTCAAAGTGCGGAAGATAGTGTTCCCGCTCGATCTACCCGTCCTCCTGCACTCCGCCCGCGAATCGCTCGCCGCGTTACGCGATCCAGCTCGAAACTTAGGTCCCCCGTGGAGGACCGTTCCCTCCAGTCCCGGGGGCTCCGTAGGGTCTCTGCGAGACGTCGATGCAGTACAAGATTCCCCGGCCGAGGATGCGCCTCAATCCCAGCCCAACAGGCCGGTTTCTCCAACACCCTCCGTCTCTTCACGCACGGCCGCAGGGGATGACACGAAAATACCGCACGTGACCAACCACGACTCACCCGACGTTTCCGCCCCCCTTGAGACAATACCACTCGTTGACAACAACGCCGTTCAAGTAGATGAGAAGTCTGCGAGTTTTTCAAACGCCGATCTCCAGCAGGATGTTGCAAGTAATACTGCTCCCACGGAAGCTCGGAAACCTGTAGAATCTACCATTTTACCTTCTCGGGCCTGTGACGAAAGTTTGGATACCACCCTCCCCGCTGCATCCGACGACCCTGCTCCGAAACAAGAAGGGTCTATACCAGCCGTCTTGTCACCTGAAGCTGTCATTACGACCAACGCAGAATCTATTGTAGGTGCACCGAAAGAAGAGGTCAACGATAGCGCCTCTAGTAGAGCGTCACATGATGAAGACGGCGGCCCTCCCGACATGACCTGGAAATGTACGATTTGCAAAGAGGATGTTTACTATGGCGAGTCGTGGTGGTGCATAACCTGCGGAGGTGCGTTTGCCATCCTCATAAACGTGTGTCCTCTTGCTGATTACAGCCATCAGACTTCCTCTGCCTTGACTGTGAATCGAAGACCCTCATTTCGTGCTCATCTTGCGCGAAACCATTCCCACAGCCGTCGTGGTACTATGGTCACGCCTCTGGTATGATGTTCAGCTCGCTCTTTGTATACATGACGTCTTGACTTATGTTGATACTAGACAATTTCCTCTGCAACTTATGCTGCGCACGAGGTGTGAAGCCTCTTGTGCTAGAAGTGGCGCCTCTCCGTCACGTCTACACGCACCCGACCGTCTTCTGTCGACCTTTCGAATTTGACGATCCGATGGACCTTGAATCCCGTCCCCCTTCTGTTGCTGGGGCGGTAGGGTCAATGGAGACCCGTCTTACGCGCGTGGAGGAGCGGTTGGAGGCGATGGATGCCAAGTTCGAGCAGCTCCGTGAGCGATTCGACCAGTTGGAAGCGCGATTGGAGACGCGAATGGAGAAGTCACAGAGAGATCTGCAGCAGGCCATCATTGACCGCTTCAGCGACTTACTCGTGAATGCGCTTTCTGGGGGCCAGCGGTGGGGGTAACGGACAGTGCAACAAAACTTCGGCGATAGGGGACCGGTAGCAGACAGTATTCTCAGTAGTCGTGTTTCATACTTCCTTCTACGTGGCCCCTTGAATGGTATATTGTATATAGTCACCTCGCTTTCTGTTCTACTAGCGACTTTGGCTGGGCTTCAGTCGGTGCTGCTAGGAAGACTTACCAAAATGGGAACTACGACTGTGGGCAATGAACGAGCGCGCAGCCGTCGACTTCGCGGTTGAACAATTCGGATGTCGCGCCCAAACTCTGCCCCGGACTTCTCACCCATCTTCCCTCGCCTCTGTGATCATGGAGGTGGATGAGCCTAGCATCACCTACCTCCCACTCCAGCCCCTGCCGACAGTCCACGTCCCCGCATCCTATGACGAACATCGCGACAAGCAAACCCCGCTCTGCATTGACAATGGCTCGACACATCTTCGGTTCGGGTTCTGCACGTCGGATACGCCGAGGACGGGCATCAACATGATCGCGAAGTATAAGGAGAGGAAGACAAACAAGCCGCTGCTGCTGTTTGGCGAGGGGATAGACGTCGAAGGTGGCGCGAGGTCGCAGGCGAAGACTCCTTGGGAGGGGGACGTGCTGCTCAACTTCGACGCGTTGGTATGTTTCCTCTCTTCACACAGCGCCGCTTCTGCTGAAGACGGCACATACTCCGAAGGAAAATGCTCTTGATTACGCGTTCATACACCTGGGAATCGACGCCCCCACCGTGGACCACCCCATCCTCATGACTGAGCGATTAGCGTCACCTCTGCACTCAAGAGCATGTACGTACGATCCCTGCCAGCTCATCTCCTCCTACTTGTCCTCATTCATGATGGTGCTTTAGTGACCTCAGAGCTGATGTTCGAGCAATACTCCGTCCCGTCCCTCGCGTTCTGCGTCGACTCTGTCATGTCCTTCTATCACAACAACCTTCCCTCTCCCCCCGTCCCCTTCCACGGAGATGGCCTCGTCGTGTCCTTCAACACTGCATCCACCTCCGTCATACCTATCCTTGACGGCAAGGGTCTCATGAGCCATGCGAAGCGGATAAACTGGGGCGCCATGCAGGCCACGGAATATCTTCTCAAGCTCATCCAGCTCAAGTACCCCACATTCCCCAACCGGGTGACATCGATACCGTGCAATGTACATCTTCTACTTCACTCGCATGGGTTCTGGAGTATGCTAACTGACCTCTTCCTTCTAGTGGATGTTGCAGAACTTTTGCGAGTTCTCGCCCGATTACACCGCACTGCTACGCAAGCTCAAAGATCCCTTGAACCTTCGCGCCAGTGAACGCATCATTCAGTTCCCATATACTCTCCCCGCGACTGAGGAGAAGACAGAAGAGGAGCTCGCTCGGATAGCAGAGCGGAGACGGGAGCAGGGGCGGAAGCTGCAGGAGCTCGCGGCGAAGTCGCGGATGGAGAAGGTATGTCGCGGTTCCAAGTTGAGCAAATGGCATGACATATCTGATGCTGCTTCTTGCAGCTGTTGCAAAAGGAGCAAGACCTTACGCGCCTCCTCAGCGTGCGCGAGCGGCGTGAAGAGGAGACGAAGAAAGAGTGGGCAGAAACTTTGAAGGAGGAGGGCTTTTCAAACGACGGGGCACTGGATAGCGCGATCAAGAAGCTGGAGGCGGACTTGAAGAAGGCGAGGAGGAAAGACGCGGATGGCGAGGACCCAGAAGTGCGTACTTTCCCCCATCCGTCTTAGCCATTTCACTTACCCTCTCTCTGCAGGACGAGGCCCCTTCGTTCCCGCTCGTAGATGTCCCGGACGAGGAGCTAGACGAGGATGGGTTAAAGGAGAAGAAGAAGCAGAAACTGATGAAGGCGGGGCACGAGGCGCGGGAGCGGGCGAAGCGCGAGAAGGAGCGGGAGCGTGAGGAGCGCGCGGCGGAGGAGAGGCGCGAGGTGGAGGAGCGCGACCGCGACCTCAGTGGGTGGGCGGCGAAGCTGCGCAGAGAGCAGGAGGCGATCATGACCCGCATCAAGGAGCGCACGAGGCGCAAGGCCGCGCTGACGGACCGCAAGAGCGCAGCGTCGCAGGCACGGATGAAGAACATTGCGAACCTCGCCGCGGACGACCGCGTGCCGAAGAAGAGGAGGAAGGCGGGTGGAGGTGAGCATGATTGTTCTTCACTGTACAGATGGTGCTGAATCTGCTGGCAGAGGATACGTTCGGCGCGGACGACGCCGACTGGGCGATTTACCGCAAGATCGTGAGTCCCGCCTCCCCTCTCGTGACGCCCTCCCGTGCTGACACGCGCCCCAGAACACCGCCGCGCCCTCGTCCGACGAAGAAGACGACCTGGCCAACCTCGCCGCCGTCGAGCAGAAGCTCCTCGCACATGACCCGACCTTCACCGAGGAGCACACGCACGCCGCGCTCGCCTCGCAGCGCTCCGCGCTCATGTCCGCCTTCCGGCCCGCGTACGACGAGACCGACGCGCCCGGCCGCTCGCGCGTGCACCTCAGCGTCGAGCGCTGGCGCGTCCCCGAGGCGTGGTTCTCGCCCGCCATGGCCGGCGTCGACTCCGCCGGGCTCGGCGAGGTCCTCCAGGGCGTCCTCGCGCGCTTCCCCGACGCGGACAAGGGCCGCCTCGTCGGCAACGTCTTCCTCACTGGCGCGCCCGCGCAGCTCCCCGGGCTTGGGGAGCGCCTGCACGCGACGCTGCGCCCGATCCTGCCCCCGGAGATGCCGCTCGGGATCAGGCGCGCGGGCGACGCGGCGCTCGATGCGTGGCGGGGCATGGCGGACTTTGCGCGCACGGACGAGTTCCACCGCGTCGGCGTCACGCGGGCGGAGTACGAGGAGTGGGGCGGGGAGCGGATCAAGCGATGGTGGGGCGGGAACTGGAACGCGTCCGTGCCCCTGTAGGGCGGCGGCGCGTGTCCGCGCACTCTCTCTCTTGCGCATATCTTGCCTGCACAACTTGCTCGCTGTGTACTCTCAACCTTTCTTGTATGGCAACCCGCGGATTATGTATCACATCCTGTATAAATAAGTAGATTGCAAGCGGTCGCCGGTGCCCCGGGGCCGGGGACAGGGGGTAGGCGGCGTACAGGGAGGGGGGATGGTCGGGAGTACGGAGAGGGGGATCGTGTACAGTACGCGAACACACTACTCCTGACAGCGGGTGGTATGTACAGTTCAGTGTACATAGTGCACATGTTGCTGAGGTGGGACGGTACTCCGAGGGGAGTGTCTAAGAGCAGCAGCCGGGAGTCGTCTGGCTCGCGGGCTGGGTGACGTTAACGGCGCCTTCCTTGCTGCCCGGGCCGCCCGCCGCGCTTGAGGCGTCCGCTTGCGAGTCGATAAGGCGGGTCTTAATGTCTCTGTGAGGGAGGCACGGGTCCATGAGCACAGCTGAATCGAACGCTGAACCAGGGGGAGCGGAGGCGGCGGTCGGAGGCACTATGGAGAAACAATACAGAAAGGAAGAAAGAACGGAGACACGGACCGTGCGAGGGTGAAGAACGCCTCCTCGACGCCCTCGTTGATCTTGGCGGACGTCTCCATGAACTTGATCCCGAGCTCGTTGGCGAGCTCCCGGCCCTGCTCCTCGGTGACGGCGCGCTTCTCGGACCAGTCGGACTTGTTGCCGATGAGGATCTTGTTCACGCCCTCGGACGCGTGCTGCTCGATGTTTGCGTGCCATGTGCGAATGTCTGTGCCGAAGAGGGAAGAGGGGACAAAGGAGAGGGGGGGGGTGGAGAGCGACCGTGAGGACGGTTGTTGGGAGAAGCACGGAGGACGATACGTACTGTTGAATGACCGTTCGTCCGTGACATCATACACGAGGAGGATGCCCATCGCCCCGCGGTAGTACGCAGTGGTAATAGTCCTAAACCGTTCCTGGCCGGCGGTGTCCCACTGGGAGAGCAACGGGCGGAGTAAGCCAACTGTTGACCGCAGAAGAGGGGGCGCGACGCGATGCAACGCACAATCTGCAGCTTGATGCGCTTCCCGTCGAGCTCGATTGTGCGAATCTTGAAGTCAATGCCGATGGTCGTGATGAAGGAGGGGGTCCATGCGTCGTCGCAGAAACGGAGAAGCAGACAAGACTTGCCGACACCTGCAACACGGCTCAGGCCTCACAACACGAGAAGCAGTCCGAGGACGACAATACCTGAGTCGCCGATGAGAAGGAGCTGCAGGAGGTGGGGGTAAGTGGACCGCCCGAATGCTTAGGCGGAACTGAATATGTTCGGCACATACCTTGATCAGGAAGTCATAGTGGGGAGGCGGCATGATCTACAGGTCCGCGGCGAAGATGAGAACGGCTTGCTAGGTCCTTTCCGGCCTTGAGAAGGAAGAGAGCGGGAGAGGGAGGGTGGGCGGGGAGGACGAGGTGGCGGACGAGGAGCTGCGCTACCGGCAACCGCCTCAGCGTCACATACGCCCTCCGCCACGTGGGCGGTCGCCTTATCAGGCACGAGCTCGGGACAGGCGCAGCGTCGCCGCAGACAGGGTGCATTGATCGTCCCCGGCCTTCCTTTCTCTACGGGGGCGCACAGGCCGGGGGCGGGTGGCTACGAGCTGTATATACCGGCCCCGGGGAAGGGGGCATCGCGCAAGGACACGGTGGCCATCGCACCGGGGAGGAGACAAGAAAAGCCCGATTTATTAAACAGAGTTTGTGCGTCTAACTACCTTTCGCGGACAAAATATGCGCGGAAACAGCGGAGTCGGACGTTGACGCAAAGGCGGTCACTGCCACGGCTACGCCCCCACTCTCTCTTCACCGCGACCACGACCATGAGCTCGTCCCTGCCCTCTCACCCGCTCTCTCCCTCCCTCGGCGTCTTCACCAAGCACGCGTCCATGATGTCCACCAACGCCATGGTCATCACCGCGCGCGTCGTCGCCGTTCCGTGTCCCCCAGACCCGCGCCCAGGCGCTCCGACCACCCTGACCACCCCTCCCGCCCCCCCCCCCCCCCCCCCCCCCCCCNNACCCTGACCACCCCTCCCGCCGCCCGTCCCCCCACCCCCGAGCGCGAACTCGACGCGTTTTCCAAGCGCAAGAGCGACGACCTCCTCCCGCGCAAGAACGTGAAGAAGCGACGCGTCTCCCCGCCCCAGGATGCGCCCCGCGCGCGCCGCACGCGCGCCGCTCGCGTAGCCGCGTCCCCCGCTCCGTCCGACTCAAGCAGGGCGACTTCCCTCGCGCCCTCGGTGCTTTCATCCGAGCGCAGGTCCTCGCCGAGCACGCGTGCGTCCTCGGTTGTCAGCGTCGGTTTGCCGCCGCCACCCCCTAGAGAGTGCTGGATTGAGGAAGACGGGGCGACTGGCGAGGACTTTTTAAGCGCGGCGGTGGTCGTGCAGCGACTCTTGAAAAAGCGTTATAAGGGCTGTGAGTAGTCGTCATCATTGTCCGTTCTTTCGTCGTGCAGCGCGGAGGTCTTTGTGCCGGCGCTCCCGCCCTCCGTGGCACGTCATTCGTCTAGCTCGTACTCACCTCTCCCCTTCCAGATTTATGCAACCCTCAGGACCCTGAAGACAGCTCGTTTGATCCCTACTCGCCCGACTTTCCTAGAGTGGAGCTAGAATACCCAAACATAGGCGCGAGTGAAAGGTCTGCCACAGCAGCTATTTCACCCGCCTCAGGCACTGAATCGACTATTTTCAGCTTTTTTCTGGTGGAACCGCGCGATGTCGAGCACTATAATCCTTTCCAATGCCTCGAAAACAGCCTTCATACTATTATCGAGCGTGAGTGTCTCCATATTTCCCCTAAGCTGCACTCGAGGGTATGCGGATGTATGCGCAACAATACAGCAAGGCTCAGGGGGGGTACCCTCCTGTGGTCATACCCCAGGCGATCTTTCTCTCGTCTGTCTCTGGCGGGCTACCAGCGCAAGCCAGCTTCACTACCCAAGCCAGGCGAGAGAAAGGGCGTCTATCATGTGATTTTCGAAGAGCCAGGACATCCGTCCGTGTGCCGCGTAGCCGCTTCCCCCTCATATCAACTGCTTTATCTACTCTTTTGCTAACGTTCACACAGAATACCTCACGCCCGAGCAAGCCGCGCTCTTTGGCCCACTTCCCGCCTCCGAAGTTAATGGCGACAAAGAAGAAGGCAGCTGCGAGGTCCCTCCCCCCGTCTCAGAAGCATCCTCGCCACCGTCGTCGCGACCGTCTACCCCGTGCTCTGTTGCAAGCAACTCCTCTCACTCCTCACACCGCTCATCCGCCTCCGAATCCTCACTCTCCGAGGTGTCCTCGCTTTCATCCGTTTGCGCGCTGTCCAATTATGGGTCTTGTGACCAGTCGTCGCCACGGCCCACGCCGAATCTCCTCCGCCTCCTACGCCGGGCTAACAACCGCAACGACGGGCCTGAACTATTGCGGGTCATGGACGCCATCAACGCCATCCTGCGGTTGTTCAAGCACCCCGTCCCTCCATTGGACCCGTTCGCACCCTCTCCCCAAAGCTGCTTCCGCGAGGCCGTCCGGTCATGGACGCACGTGCCATTCCCCGTTGTCCAGCGGATCGTCGACGAGACGTACCAGCGCGCGGTCGCGCCCCACGCGAAGCAGCTTAAGCGCTACCAGTCCTTCTCGTCCGAGGTCTACGGCGAACTGCTCCCCTCGTTCGTCTCCGATATCTTCAGTGCCGCGGGCCTCCGCGAGGACTCGCTCTTCCTCGACCTCGGGTCCGGTGTCGGGAACGTTGTTCTGCAGGCGTCGCTCGAGACGGGCTGCAAGAGCTATGGGATCGAGATCATGCCCATCCCGGCGAGGCTCGCGCGGAGCCAGCTGGAGCAGTTCAAGATGCGCTGCAAGATGTGGGGCGTGCGGCACGGCGAGATCGAGCTGGAGGAGGGGGACATGCTCAAGAGCGCCCGAGTAGACCAGCTCGTGAAAGAGGCGGACGTTGTATTGGTCAACAACAAGGTTTTCCTTGAGCCACGTACGTCTTTTCACCGTTTCCCACGCTGAGGTTATGAGTTGCTGACTTGTCTTACAGTGAACGAGGCCCTGAGGCAGAAGTTCCTCGACCTTAAGGAGGGCGCGATCGTGGTGTCGTTGAAGTGTCTTATGGGATCTGGTCGTTCCACTGCCCGGACCTCTCGCCCTTCGCGCAATCGGGGCTCCTCGCCCACCTTAAAGGAGCGCAACGTGCGTCCAGCTTTCCCTCTTGTCCACGCCCCCAAATCTGACGCGAAACCTCAACCCCTAGCTCGATGACATCGGCGAGATCTTCACCGTCACTTCACGCCCGTTCTTCTCGGGCAGCGTCTCGTGGGGCCCCGGCGGGGGCGACTACTTCCTGCAGCGCATGAACCGCGAGGACTACGCGCGCCGGAAGCTCCAGTTCGAGAGCTCGCGGGCAGGCTCCGCGCGCGTCACCCGCTCGCGCCGGTGACCCTCCGCCCCTCTCCCCCTTCCCTGCCCCTTCGCGCATTCCCTGGCACAAGGATTTATGGTGCCCCGGCCGGATAGAGGCCGCTTTCGTCGTCGTGTTTTCGGATCTCTCTCTGGATTTGCTGTTTCGCTGTCCCGTCTTTGACGCTGTACACTGCACTGACAGTCGGCGCGCCCGTCCCTGATACCGCTCGGACTGTATCTTAAACTGTATGTACCACCGCGGCCTCCGCGCTCCCCCTCGGCCCCGCGCAGCTTATATACTAGTAGTAGTACCCGCCTAGTGTCCCCCGAGACGCCGCGTCCGTCTCGCGCGCTACCCCCTTTTCGTGTATTCCCCACCCCCCCCCCACCCAGTCGACATGCTCTCCCTTCTCGTAATGTTCTCCCATTCCCCTCGCCTTTCGTAGTACACTCCTCTCATACCCCTTGTACAAGTCTCCTCCGGGCGCCGCCTGCGCACGGTAATCGTGCGGGACGTGCGCCCCATCTAATCTCATTAATTCTCTCCACTGTTTTCGCGTTCTCACTGTAGTCGGCGCCCCGACGTCGGAGGGTATGCGCGTCTGGCTGCGGCTGCGGAAAGAAGAGGAAGAGCCTGCGAGGCTTCGGGGAAGCCAGCGTGGAGTGGGGCAGCAGCGCTGCAGTACACACACGCGCCTCCCGAAGCCCGCGCGGGGCCAGTGGAGTCGCCCTGGTGATGGCGGCAATTCATGACGTCAGCGGGCCTACGAGGGCGTTCGGCGCTTCCCGAGCTCGGTGTTTTCGCTGGCTTTTGGCGTTGTTATTGTTCGTCTTTTCTTGCCTTGAACCTGGAACCTTGATGAACCCTGCGCATGCACGGAGATATTCGCCCTTACCCTGAGTTGGCGAACAATATCTCTCTGTGGATATCAGTGCAGGTGTAGATGTGTCCTGACGTCAGGCTATGTCGTATACCAATATCCGTGAAAGCTTGCATGGGATCTGCCAAAACTCAAGGAACAAGGCCTAATGTCTGTTTGTGACTAATGTGTGTGAGTACTGCAGTACTCGTAACACAGAAGTATTTCCTGATGTTCTCACTGATGGGCTTCAGCGGCTTCAGGAGTATCTATGCTCTGTTGTGTCTATATGCTGTATACGACCAAGGCAACTTTAAACCACAGCCTCGCGGAGGTTGCTCTCGTGGTAGGCTGCCTTCTGCCGCCTTCTAATAAGCCTTTGAAGAACCCAATCTTCCTCCTAGCGCTCTATTCTGGACCCTGTAGCTAGTCGTGCGAACTGCACGCATCCCATGTTGGGATTCGCCGGCTAGAGTAGTGGGGGCTGCGGTTGTTATGGAAGATGCCTATCGCGCAAACACCGCAGCATCCCCAGCATCTTCTTCTTTGTCTTTGCGTTCCTATTAGCACGAAGCCCGGTAGGCTCGAAGACCTAGGGTGCCCGGATAGCATAACTGTGAGGGTGTTCTATCACCCGACAGGTTCCGCCTCTTTCTGGATCGTTCGCTGCCGCACTACATACCCCGAATCGCTCACGAGGCCCGTGTCGCGGCGGAAGTTTGACAGATGAGATGCCTCGCAACTTCGACAACAAGTCCGACGTCTGTTATGGGCAAGTGGCCCGTTCGTCTTCTTGTTGCACAGTCCCCTTGCTGACTATTCCCATGGGACGTCCATTCTTCAGGAAACAGCCTTCCGATTCACTTCGCGGCGTTGTCGAGGGGCCACGGTCGCGATCACCCGGACGTTCGTGAGACATGTGGAGGCGACACTTCCAATCCAGAAACCGACTTGCCGTGATGGCAGACCGCGGTGCATGGCGATGTGGGCGCGTCAGCTGGATTATAGGATGTCATTGTTCCACGATGACGCGATCTCCACCCGTGATAGGGAGTGTACCTTAGCCGTTACAACGCGCATTATATCGGTCCCGATCGCACCTTTCACCACGGCGAGTACCGTATAGCTCATAGATGATAAGATTGATCCCGTTTATTTATAGACGATCTATCCGGGACGTTTGCTATGATGACGGCGTCGCCACCGACGCACTCCAGCACCGCCCGTGTACCTCGATACTTTCTCCGAGGGCGGCCGTGGTCCACTTCCCCATGCTCGAAGCCATCAGCTCCGCCGGGAACCTCCCAAAACGAGGCCCGCTTCTCCGGAGACGCAAAGTCGCCGTAGCATCGCTCCCTGCGGCTCCCAACGCTATTCTTAGCACGCACAATCACCCAGCGAACTAGCACCAACCAGCCTAGCCTCGGACCAGCCTACTTAAACGCGCTCGCATCCCATCGATGGACCCCAGGCTCCTTTCTCCTCCCTCCTCACCTCCTTTCACTCCTACACCTCTTAGTTCTACATCATGGGTTGGTTCAGCGACGACTCCGACCAGGCCTCTGCCTACGACCAGGTGCGCACGCCCTGCACGCTACACTAAGACGCGCAGCAGGTGCTTACGATGCACGCGCACGCAGGTTGTCAACGCGCCCCACAAGGCCGAGCTCTCGCATGAGCTCATCGCCGCCGCCGCGTCCTACGAGGTACGTCGCGCGCGGCCGCGCGGCCCCGCCGCGGCACATCCGCTGACGCCGATCCCGCCCGCCAGGCCGCGAAGGCGTACGAGAAGCACTGCGAGGAGAACGGCAAGCCCGACAGCCACGCGAAGGCCAAGGAGATCCTTGCCGGCTTCGCGGGCGCGTTCGTCGACCGCATGGTCGAGACCAAGGGCGTGCGTGTTTCTCTCCTTGTGTGGGGCGTGGCAGAAGGGGTGCTGACGACCCCGCGACCCTGCAGCTCGACGCGATTGACAACTTCGAGGCGAAGCGCCAGGCGCAGGCTCAGTACGAGACCGTCATCACTGAGGAGACCTTCTGAGCGGGATGCATGGACTGATATTGTGGATACCAAGATAAATGTACAATACCTTGTATACACCTGTCGTCAACGTCTGTCGGATGTGTTGCTTGTGAATGGTGAGGGTGAGAGGAACGGCTTGAGTTACAGCGGTTCCCATGAGGCGGCGGCCCGGAGTGCCCGGACGGAGCCGTGACTTGATATTCTGTGACTCTTCGGATCATGTCTCGTCACATGGTGTTATGTCGACGTCACCCCTGTACCCCTTGTTTTTCGCTGCCATGATGGTCTGGGCCATGGTCGGAGGTCTTCATTCCCTGGTTCCTTCAGTGCAACCTCTTCCGATGCGAACACGATATAGGCCGTTATGTCCTCGGATACAACACCCACTCCGTGCAATGGAATACCTTAGCCAGCACCCAGGATAGTCCCCCTCCGTCTTCTAGAAGCGCCGGCATAGAACTTCAGTAAAGTTACTCGTCGACACCGGTACGTCTATGGTCCCGGTGCATGCCTCGACGTCGTGGATCGGCTCTCGAACTTCTATGACTGCCTCCGTGCTCTCTTTTCCGAGACGCTGCTTCCAAGAGACGTTTACTCATCGCTCGGTAGCACGTGCGGACCCGAGGCTCTTAAAGTTCGACCGCAAGCAGCGCAGAGGGGTGGCCCGTCAGCATCTTACCCTAGCCTCTCCGCAAGATCGGTGCTAGCGGGTGCCACAGATCCCATTCAAGCTGCTGTTTGGCTGGCGGTTTGCGCGAGTAATGAATAAACTTCGCGAATTCGGAATGCTGTCGCCCATTCGGAATATCTCGCCCAGCTACGCCCACTCGACACCGCCACACGCACCGAAGGTGCTCGGTCATGCAAGCTAGGCAGCTCGTGACGAGAAGAAGCCCAGCCCGTGATAAGGGCTCCCGTCCAAAAAGCGCGCCCTCATAACCATTCCTCGACCCGCCGCTCGAGCCTCTTCCTTCTACTCATGTCATCCCTTAATTCGAACTCCAACACCATGTCTGGGCGTCTCGCAGACGAAGAGGTGAGCGGCACACAGGTTTTTGACGTCCCAGAATGCTGAATTTGTGGCTAGAATCACCACGTGGAGAAGCCCCTTTACCTGACACTGCGTTGGGAGGACCTTGGATACTCGGTCAAGGGCAAGACGATCCTGCAGGGAGTGTCTGGAGAGGTTCACTCTGGCGAGATGCTTGCTGGTACGTCGTAAATGAAGCCTTTCTCTAGTGCTTAACCTCACCTCGAACGACCTTCATGCAGTAATGGGACCATCAGGCGCTGGGAAGTCTACCTTCCTCGACCTCCTATCTCGGAGAACCCAAGCTACATCCGGCTCTGTACGTCCCCCTTTTCACTCTACATATTTCCGGCACTTAGGTCATCACAGACCATGCTCAACGGAGAAGAAGCGTTCGATATGAAGGCGCTCGCATCGTACGTGGAACAGAGCGATGCCCTCCTCGGCGTCCTCACGGTGGAGGAAACCATCTATTTCTCGGCGCGTCTCAGGTAAGAACAGTCCACATCGGCGCCGCGCGCCCACCACCACTGCGCGCTTACCTTCAGGGGCCACGTCCAGTCTTGACCCCTCGACGCCGGCGGAGGTGATTCACGCTCGTGTGGCGGAGACCATTGCGGAGCTCGGCCTGACGGACGTCGCCCACAACCGCATCGGGACGGCCATACAGCGTGGTGTATCAGGTGGACAAAAGCGCCGAGTGACGATTGGAGCATCGCTCGTCGCCCTCCCGCGCATCCTGTTCCTGGACGAGCCGACCAGTGGGCTCGACTCGCGCACGAGCGCCGAGGTTTTGTCTGCCAGTGCGTGACTTCATTCTTTCTGGACGTTGAGAGAGCTGAGCGTTTTGCTATGTGGCACTAGTCAAGAACTTCGCGCAACGTCATAATGTTGTCGTGATCGCAAGCATCCACCAGCCGAACTGGGAGACGTTCGCTCTCTTCGACAAGCTGCTTCTCCTCGCTCAGGGTCGGCAGGTCTATTATGGACCTACCGGTATGCTTCTTTCTTCAGTGTGATACGGCGCAACTCGAGCTAACAAAGTGGCATCTAGACAACCTCGCGACCTACCTCGCGGAAGGCCTCCAGCACCCGGTTCCGTTGCACGCAAACCCATCAGATCACGCCCTCGACAAGGTCAACACCGACTTCATGCGCGATCCTGCACAGGCGGCAGCCCACATCCAGAGCATCGCTGGCGCTTGGGCCACTTACGCTGCGGAACATCCCGGAGAGCATGGCCTATTGCCCCTAGCAAAGTATGGCGACGACGCTCCCGCTCGCGTTCCACTCGCGCCTCAGGTCGGGCTCGTGCAAGGCTTCAAGATTGGCCTGTCGCGCACATGGTACCTCATAGTGCGGAATTGGATCAACTACAGTCGGAACCTCCTAGCATATGGCGTTCGTCTGGGGATGTACCGTGCGTTCTACCTGTTCCTAGCTATTGTGGACGCGCGCTAACGCCGTAGGCTGCCTAGTGGGGATGGGCGTCCTTCTCGCAACTATTTGGGTCAACCTCCCGCAGACTTCGGCGAAGATTGTACGCGCCCATTCTCGACTCAGGGCCTCCATTCCCCGCTGACGCCCTTCTCGCACAGAACGACCGCCTCTCCGTCCACTTCTTCTCAGTAGCGTTCCTCGGCTTCATGTCCGTCGCCGGCATCCCTGCCTTCCTCGAGGAGCGCCAGGTCTTCATCCGCGAGCGCCTCAACGGGCAGTACGGCGCGGGCCCGTACGTCCTCGCCGCGTCGCTGGTGACCCTCCCCTACCTCTTCCTCTGCGCCGCCCTCTTCTCCGTCCTCTGCTACTGGTCCATCGGCCTGCACCCGGGCGCGCCCGCGTTCTTCCGCTTCCTCGGCATCCTCTTCCTCGCCGTGTACACCGCCGAGGCGCAGGCCGCGCTCGTCGCCGCCGCCGTGCCGGTGTTCGTCGCCGCGCTCGCGCTGGCGGCGTTCCTGAATGGCTTCTGGATGTGTGTCGGCGGGTACTTCATCCGCGCGGTCAACCTCCCGCGCTTCTGGTACTATTGGGCGCACTTCATCGACTTCCAGGTGCGTCCCTGCGCCCTCCATTCCGTCGCGGTTGACGGCGCATGCTGACAACGCTCCTGTAGACGTATGCGTTCGACCTGCTCGTGTACAGCGACTTCCAAGGGCTCACGTTCACGTGCGAGACGCTGGCGGACGGGAGCTGCTTCTGCGACTACCCGAGCTCGCTCGTCGCGCAGGGCCAGTGCGCGCTCGCGGGAGAAGATGTCCTCAACGTACGTCCATCTTGCTCCAGATCACTGTAGTCGAACTTACCCAATGGGGACCTATTGTTCAGGCTCTGGGCATCGACGGTATCTCGTTCCCGCTGTATGCGTGTATACTGCTCATCATCGCCCTCGTGTACCGCGCGATGTTGTTCCTCGTGCTGGTGGTGAAGAAGCGGTAGGGCGTGGGAAGAACGTCTGTCTGTGCGTCGTCCATATATATAGTCGAAGATCTCCACAAATAAGTACAAGAGCGCCGTAGCCACAAACATATATCTAGTATTACATCATACTTGTCGTTCTTGTAATCGAGTCATCGTGATTCCGTGCTATACCCCATCATCAGTGCCTCCGGACAGGTTTGAACATGTGCATGGACGGTCAATGTGGTCTATCTCTGGGTCATGTCCAACGTCTCCGATCATTGTCTCAACGTGTTCCGAGTCTTCGCAATCCCTAGTATCGACGCCGAGATCATCATGACGTTCTGGATCTAGCGACTCTCCGAGAGATCCGATCACTCTCTGAGCGACGAAACTCGGCAGATCCGCCCCGGTTGGGCTGTTGGTGCCCTCCGCGAAATAGAGCGGATCATCCGTGTTGACCTTCATGCGCAGTAGATGTGCCTCCTGAAGGTTCAGGAGGAAGTGGGTGATAATCACTGAAGTGATGCTATGGCACGGAGACGGTCAACTGTGGGAAGGAGGAAGGACACAGGTAAAGATATCTTACGGGTCGGTGAAGAGACTGAGGTAGCTAGTAGAACCCGCCTGATCGAAAACCTACAAGGAGAGATGATATGCGAGCGCCTGGAGGAGAAGATGGCACATACCTCCGTCAGGGTAAAAGTCATATGGAGAGCATTCAGTAAGAATATAAGCCTAGGATGAGTCAGCACTGGATGGTTCCTTGTTACAGGATAATGAAGCGTCTTACACAAAGTAGATTGTCCCTGTATACTGTGTATGAGCACAAATGGCACATTGCGAAGTAGACAAGTAATATGGCTCACCATCTCGAAAGAACACGTTCGTAATAGTTGACTGGCGTACAGAGAGAAACGACAGGAGGGGAACGACAGAAAACAGTGACCTCCATGTTATTCCGATAATGAGCGAGTCAGCAATCATCATGCATGTTCTAGAAACGATGACGACTTCAAAGAGGTCATTACGTGAAGGGTTTAAGGGTATATTATGGCATACGTCTGTGGGATATGGTTGAGTAAGAGACGATGACGGAAATGTAGAACTGTTTACATAGGTATGAGGCGTTCGGGGTAGTAGAATGCCCCCACACAACCCAGCGTTGGGTCGCTCCACGAGGTGTATGGAAAGCCGAGTGTAGTGACCTTCTCAGGCTAATAAGGCTCTGTCTCAGAAAGCGGCTCGGAAAGAACGTACGTAGTTGGTGACCATGGGTGCGACGGAGAGTATGAACACGAGGACGGCGAGGACTCTACTTCGACTTAGAGCCAGTGCCCGAAGACTTGAAAACGCTAAAGCGACATGTAGTATGAGCCTACGCCTGCTGAGAAAAGTAGAACACGTACATGCCCAGACAACATAAGGCAAGTCTGGGATTATAAGCTCCGCTCGGGTGATACCGAGACAACTGTAAGTGAACACCATCAGAAATAAGGTGTAGAGACCATACTCGGCCCTGAATAGGTCCATAAAAGAGTAGAGACGTACGTCTGGTATTGCATGGTCAATGAAATGTTTCTACCGGGAAATGGTAGCTTGGAGTACTCACCTCGTCTGAGAAGTGTGTTGAGAAGGACAGAACGTTCACCATTACGGATATTATGAAGAGGTATTTGTTGAAGAAGTATATGATTGTGGCACCAGTAAAACGGGCTCGCCACATCAGATCTACTTCTCTGCCTAGCGTCAGGACACCGTCGAAAGCGATGAATGCTTCAAGAATGGGGATAAGTCAAAACGAGTGTCAAGCATGGGGGTGCGCATGCCCCACTCACCGACGGTCGCGACGATGGCATAGCGTTGTATTGCCCTTTTACAAATCGAACGATCAGAGAAGGAACATCAATGTGCAAGTTGACCGCTGTACGCACAGATCATTGTAGACGTTGATCAAAGCTAGATTGAGATCATCCGTGGACATCGCTGAGACCTAGTGAGTGGGTGCAGGGGACAATGTGCAAGTGTCATTCCATCCGCGAACGTAGCGCCTTTATGTGAGTGTTGGACATGAGCGTACTACCTACGCATGCCGTCCCGGGACCGCTGCGCGTCGGAGAACAAAGATATCCGACGGCGGGAAGTGCGACGGACGCTGACTACCTCGCCTCTGATAAGATGCGTTCAAAGTCTTGGTGTCTTCTCCAGGGCTCGAGTTGCGGCTACATATGGGTTGAGTCGATACAGACGCTGCAAGGATCTGTAACTCATGGTCCATGGACGCGCAGACATGTGCAGTGCTCTTCTCTCTGATAGGGGCTCCGGAGTTTACTTCACCGGTTGGCAGGGGCAAAGGGCACGCTGTGCTAGACACACTGCTGTCAGGAACGTTCAACGTTAGCCGCGGTTTGTCGAACTTCAAAATCTTGAGACATACTCACAAACTAGGTATCACGATCATGTGTAGGGCTCTGTCGTGCTGATTGATCAAAGTATTGTCGCGAGCGTGTCGCTCCACCTGAGGTTGCCGTATCCACCCCTATTAAGCTGTCGTGCTCTGCACAGGTTCGAAAACTAGTGCCGGGATGGAAGCTGATACGCTGTAATCAATGCAATGACTAAAAATGATGATTTACGTGCCAGGCATGAGCGGCGAGGTAACCTTCCTTCTCAAGCTGTAGGAAATGAAGTCAGTGGCTTCGAAGTATGGTTGTACCACTCAGAAAGGGGGGTTGGATATTTCATCGTATGTGAGCGGGGGCGCATGGCGAAGGCTCGAGTCTCGACGACTTTGACTTGGGGCTGTGGGCTGTAGCACGAGACACGTGGCAACAGTGATGGTGACGTCAGTTTGACTCGAGTGCTAAAGCGCTAAACCTTCGGCCTCAGCTAGTTGTGGGCAGTAAGGATGTGCCGTTTCGGCTCTAGTTTAACAAAGAAAACTTTGAGGAGACGCATTAGCAGCAATACTACTCGATTATATGTACCATCGTGAGCTTTGTCTCCCAATGGTGGTACGTCACACGTGCAGCAATACCACTAATGATCGTCTGCACCTTGCCTACCCCATTTGACCATCCGCGCGACACCGCGGTTCCAGTCTACGACCCGTCTCCTCGCGATATGCGAGAACGTCGACTCCTCCGTCCCCACAAACCCGATCGCCATCGACTGCACGACCGCATCCATGAGGACCGGGTACCAGTTCCCATACTCCTCGCTCCCCAGCTCCTTCGCTTCCCCGTGATGGCACAGTCGGTACCACCCGCGTGCGGCGACGTCTTCCCACCATGCTTCGTCGGATTCGTCGGCCGTCATGACGACGCGGGTCGGGCGCACGCCCGTCCACGCCTCGAGCGCGTCCTGTACCTCCACAACGCGGCGCGCGAACGCGTCGAGCGACGCGAAGCACGCAGGTGACACGTCGGAGCAGTACATCGCGAAGTCGCCGTGGCGCGCGTGCAGCGCGATGAAAGGTGGGATCTCCCCGCGGGCTGCGGGCAGGCCGAACGTGCGCCGAAGCACTGCGGTGCCGTGCGCAGCGAGCGCGGGCGTCCAGTGGGCATGTGCGAGGACATCTCTCCACATGGGCGAAAAGTCGCGCTTGAACTCGAGCGGCTGCAGTGTGGCGGAAATGTGTATCGCGTGAGTCTCTTGTGACATTAAGGCAGGACATAGGCTGTCTGCGTACCTCGTGCGCGCAGGTATAGTATAAGTAGTCGAAGCAGGCCATCTGCTCGTCCGGCGCTTGTATGGCGCGGGATCTGGGGGCAGGACGAGTAGGGTTCGCATTGGGGTCCGAGAGGGCTTTTGAGCGACCATCGGGGAAGAGGAGCTTGAGGAGGGCCCATGACATCTCCGTCGTGGCTGTGTACGGAGTTCGTATGATCAGAGTGGCAATCCATGGCGAGAAGATAAAAGGATGTCTAGACAAGGAATGTGCAAGGGCGTAGTAGAGAAGGAGGCAGGGAGAGGTGTGAGTTGGGCCTCGATTCGCGGAGATCTATATATTTAGGGTTGCAACAGGATGTCTGGGGAGCTCCACAATGAACAGCGCCCGGACAAGTTGAGTCATCTCCGCTCCACATCCCTCTTTCTAACGAGTCTTTTCAGGAAAGCAGCGCGACTTCTAGTGGCGCTGTGTTTCAGGCGAGGGGAATGGTCTCAATCTTGCCCCACCAGATGATCAACGCAAAGAGATGTATGATCGCCGGGGCTGTCTCTTAAAAGTCAACAGTTCGACGGCGTCACGAAAAGTGAATAGTATGTGACGCCGTTGACTGCCCTGAGCCTGGAGGCGATCCATGGATTTAGCTCAGAGAGTAGACGGTCACGTACAGTGACTCGATAGTGTAGAAGAGTGCCTAATCGCATGCATCGACTTTAAGGCAGAGTAAAAGGCAACTAAGCACTGCCGAGAAAGCGCAGAAAGTCAGCTCATATCACGTCATTGTGTGGGACGCGCTACCTCTACCTTTCCCCCAACCAGCTGCTGGGATAGCGAACTTCATAACCGGATGGAGGAGAGTGTACATAGTTTTATATGCGCTTGCAGTCAAAAGATCAGGCGTGACACGTATTTGACGGCAGAAGAGCAGACGTTGCCTGCGGAGGAATGTAATGGTCAGAAGACAAGTCGCGCGAGCGCCCTGCCGCGCACCGCTCGCACCCGACTTCGGCTTTCCCCCCTACCACCACCACCTCTCCTCCCCCACTCACTCCCTTCTCCCTGCCGCACTCTACTAAGGCCTCCGAGGTACCCACAAACCGGGATAGTATAACACTCAGGTGGAAGATTGGAAGGAGGACCCGCACGAGCTGCTCGTTCGACCGATATTGACTCGGTCTCCCAAGGTCTGTCCTGCCGCTCTACCTCCTTGAATAGCTCTGTGACGAGTCCTTCAAGTATCATACTACCCTTCACTATACCAGAGTGGCTTTATAAGAACTACCACGGGAGGATCGCCTGGTTATTGTGGCAAGATGTCTACACGGCAGTCCCGCTCAGCAAGCATTCCTATCCCTCCAAGCTCCGTCGCTCGCAGTCTTGAAAGCGTGATTCCTATGTCTTTCAACCCCGGTGCTCCTTCTCGCCCCCGTCTATCTAGCGTTGGTGCGTCTACAAGTCCCCTTCTAGCTCGCAGCGTTCCCCATCCAACTCGCTCCGCCTCCGCGAGTTACGCGTCGGCGATCGCCACCTCCCCTCGCGGCCGAACCGCTGGCCCCGCTCAAAGCACACCGGCACCCCTCTTCGAGCCACGTATCATCCGCGCGACTCCTTCCCCAAATCTACGAGAAACACCTTGTAATCCTCCCTACTCTCCCTCTTCTTCTCCCACACGCACGCGGCGGCTGAGCTCCGGATTCCGTGCCCAAGGCTCACACCACCCATCCATACCCACGCACCGAGCACCTGTCCCCACCCATGTCAGCCATGCCACCCCACAGGGCTTCCCACGCCCAACATACCTCGAATACTCCTCCCTTCGGGACATGCTCCACACAGACACGACGCCATCCACTCTAGCAGCGACTGCGCGCCCAGCAACCTATTCCATCGCGACATACGACTCGAGAGCAAGTTCTAGCCCCGCCCCGACCGCGACCTCATACCAATACCCATATATGCGCCGCGAACTCACGCCTGTCGTTGACACCAGTGACGAGGAAAGCACAGCGACATCGTCTCCCCCCTCCGTGGGCGCGGTCACCGTGATCAGCACGACTACAGTTCTAATGCTCCCAACCCGGTGGAGCGAACAGGACCGCCACCCCTCTCTCAGCGTCTCTCTCGATGGCCGCGAATTAACATTCACCGGGCCGTCTTGCATGGGCGACCGAGACTCAAGCGCGGCCCGTGCGAACCATCCTGTTCCCCCCGCTTGTGGGATTTATTATTACGAGGTAGAGATCCTTCACAGGTGTCCGCAAGGGTGCGTCGCATTTCCCACTTCGTCCACTGCCCTCACTAACTTGCTGGCAGGCCCATCAGCATTGGGTAAGTCCTCCGTGGCCTGGGCCGGCCGAGATGTTGACGCATTGGCGGAAAGGTTCTCCGCGCCCGATGTCCGTTTGTCTCGCTTGCCTGGATGGGAGAAGAATAGCTGGGGATACCATGCCGACGACGGCTACTCGTTCCCCGGGCAGAAGGAGGGGAACCTGTACGGCCCGAAGTTTGACAGTGAGTGCCAATCGTGCCATATGGACTTGCGCTGATCATGGACGCTTACCGTAGCTGGCGACGTAATTGGCTGTGGGATCGACTTCAGCCAAAACCGCATGTTCTACACCAAGAATGGGACCTTCTTGGGTGCGTGTCCTGCGTAGCTTCCACTCTGCCGTTCCCTTATGAAATTCCCGGATCTCAGGCATGGTATTCGAGAATGTGGGGAAGACCACCGACATATACCCGAGCATCGGTATGCGGCTGACGAACGAATCCGTCCGCGCGAACTTCGGCAGCCTACCCTTCAAGTTCGCCATCGAGGAGCACATCCGCACGCAACGAGATACTGTTTGGCGCGACATCATGGACACCTCGGTTGACTGGAGTCTCCTCGGACTCGACTCCCGCCGGGATGACGGGCGCAAGGCTGGAAGCTCCAAGACGCTCGAGAAGGCGATGTCCGACGAAGAGAGCGCGCGCGAACCTCTCCGTAAGCTGGTTCTCGCGTACCTCGCCCACCACGGGTACGCGCGGACTGCCCGCGCCTTCCAGGCACAATGCGTGGCGCGCTCGCGCGCCGCGGGCGACAAGACCCTAGTCCAGCCCAAGCCAGAGCCCACCGACGAGGACGTCAAGATGGCGGTCGACGATGCCCTCGCGGTCGCGAGCACCCCAGACCCGTCGTCAACATCGGCTGTGAGCGCGGATCGTGACGAGGACTACGGCTTTGACGACGACCTCAATGTTCGGCTCTCGATCACGAACGCCATCCTCCGCGGGGACATCGAAACGGCAGTTACGCTCCTCCGCGCGCACCACTCCCCCGTGCTCGAGCGCGAGCAAGGCCTCGTCTACTTCCGTCTCCGCTGCCGCAAATTCGTCGAGCTCGTCCTCGCCGCCGGTGACGCGCTCCGACGTGTCAAGGAGGCAGAGCGCGCTGCCGCCGCGACGCCGTCATCCGCGCCTGATCACGTGCCAGCGCCTCCTGCGCCGGCGCTCGATGGGGAAGACGTCGTAGGGCCGATGGATGGCGTGGGCGCGATGGACGTGGACGATCCGTCGCCCGAGGCCCACCCCGCGCCGTCCACTGTGTCCGCTCCCGCCGCGACCCCGACGCCTGGCTCGGTGCAGTCCGAACTTGCAGTCGCCGCGCGCGCGTCGCTGCACACCGCGCTCGCGTACGGCCAGAAGCTCGAATCGGAATACAAGAACGACGCGCGGCCGGGTGTGCGCGCGCACTTGCGACGCACGTTTGGCGTTGTCGCGTACGACGATCCTGTCAGTGCGGGTGGGGAGGTTGCTGAACTCGCAGGGCAAGCGGCGCGTGATGCGCTCGCGGCGGAGGTGAATCAAGCGATCCTCGGTGCGTGTTTCTCTTCTTTTGCCTCTATTTGTACCTCAGTATGTTGATACCTGGTTCTCCTATGTTGTGCAGAATCTCAAGGTCGACCGGCACATCCCGCGCTCGAGACGCTCTTCCGTCAGGCTGGCGCGTGCGTCACACAGCTCGGCCTGCTCGGCGTCGGCGCGGCTGCGTTCGCGGACGTGCGAAAGGAGTTCACCGAAGGGTGAAACTGCGGGAGGTTGTATTTTAGTTGCCCCGCCCTGATTGGGCGTGTTCACGTTATCTGTACCATTGCTGCCATCATGTCCGACGGCTGTACTAGTAAGTAGTGAGTTGTAATATCGAATGGAAATCCCCTCGCTCTTTTGATAGGCTGAGTGCATAGTAAGCAGATGTGGGCCATCATGTGATTGATTCTTAGCTGTCCTAACTATCGAGTTTTAGAACAGCTTTGAATCGTCGAGATTGGAGTAACCGTCTTCGAACATGTACTCGTCCCGCTGTTTCCAGGTTTATACGAAAATTATCATGACGGCAATGAATTTTAGGGGTCGAGGCTATGATACAAGCAGTGCAGATTTCCCTTCCTATCATCTGACTAGCGAGTCAGGAGTGCGTTCGGCCATAAGGGTAGTTCTTCCGCAGGACGGTTCGCTAGATGAGACAAGTGAGTTGCCAATATAAGCAAGGGATGACATGCCGGCTACCCACGTCTGAGTGGACATTCTTTGAACCTTGTCGGGTTGTACGTGAATTCAACAGCGTCCGCGCGAGAGATGTAGGAATTCTACCGAAACAAGTTATCGAGTTACGACGGTATCTTGAAATGAACGTATAGGATACGTACATCTGCAAGGACAACTGTTGCAATTCCTTCCCCGTCTCTCGGAGACACTTTACCAAACCCGTGCGTGATGGTGAAATCGATGGTTTGGTATTCTTCTTCCGTGCGCAGGATGAACCTGCGGTATCAGTATGCGTTAGCACCGCAAAGGGGTCAGACGACAACTGGCGTCAGGAGCTGTAACGTACTTGATCGTTTCTCTCCGGTTGAAGGTTCCTCCAGTACCGTCGATTCTCCTCGTGTCGAATTGGAGTTTCTTGTTGCACATTTCGCGATTGGGTGGGAATGTGACATGGCTACGAATGTTGTGGTCAACGGAAGGGTCCAAACGGATTGTGGCGTCTTCACTGTCGATTGTGATGGCCGCCCAGTCAGTCTCGACCACAAGCTCACCAGGGGTCTCGACGAAGGCAGGGGGTGGCAGGCATGGCGAGATGCGGATACTTCTAGGATTTCGGTTTGTGTCTATTTCGTTCCGAGGGCACCTAAAATGCTTTCTTCCGCCACGGTTCTAGATCGGGTCATAGCTGAGGTCAATAAGAGGATCCCAAAGCAAAGGTCTGTTCTTACATCTTCGACGAGGAAAGTCACCCTACCTTTCGTAATCCCAAATGTTTTGCTGTCGTCGCCATGGGTAATTTCAACGTCGAAAGGGTTGCCATCGCATGCTATTATGAACCTATAGTTGCGTTTTAATATGTGACTGCAAGTGGCGAGGATTTGAAGTCGTATCACTTACTTCACTCTCTTTGGTTCTTGCCACTCTCTACCGCATTGAACCTCGTGTCCGATTTGCAACGAGGTAGTTCCATTGAACACACATTCTGGGTATATTTCTCCCTCTATTTGCTTGATGTGTGCCCTAGGGGTGCGCAATTCGACTTTTGCCCAGTCAGTGTATACAGTAACAGTACATTGCAGTTCCGTGTATCCGTCGCAGCCGTAATGGGAGTGGAGGAGAATCGCTTCTAGTTCTCCGTCTGTGAGCTTTGACGGGTTGAACGCCTCCTCTTGCCAAAAGATCCGGTCCCTAGACACGTTGTCCACGGTCCCGTCCGTGCGCTTCACAGCTACAGAGTCCGGTGTTGAACGGACGATTTCGGCCACCTCCCTACAGTAGGAGGACATGACCCTGCAGAATATCACTTTCAGGTTTGTCGCAACGTTTACCTCTGGGATCCATCTGGTAGTCCCATCGCAGAATTCAGCGAGATACTCCGTGTGCCGCCCGAGGTCTTCGTTTCGAATGGAGATCCTCTCAAACTTTACCTCTCGAGATTGGCGCAACCGACGAATGGGGACCTGTTGGTGAACAATCGTCGGCAGGAACTGTGGATGAAGTACGTATAGAGGAATAGGATCCGAGTGCGCGATTTGCCGCATATTGGCTGGTAGGCAGGCGTTGTCGAATTGAGATGCGGGAATTCCGAAAATTCTTACGTTGCCGTCGGCGACCTGCAATTGACAGGGGTCAGAAATGCAGTACAGATACCAAGGATGTATGAAGTATCCCTTACTTCATGGTCCATGACGACTTCCAATAAGCATTCGGGAAGGCGTGGGATCCATGCAAGTTCCTCCCTGTAAATGTCTGGAGTGGCCTTCTTAACAATAGGAAAGTATATTGCGCTGCGGCCCTCATATGCGGGGGTTGGTCGAGTGAGATCCACAACTCGCAGGCAAGGGTGCATCCCTCCTTGAATCGGCATTTTCATGTAGTTGTATTCACCGGTATATATGCGGTACGACTTGACAGTGAATCTAAATACTGTCGGATGGTGACCTACACCAAGAGCATATCAGCGAGAAGACTAACTAGGTTAAAGTTGACACTCACGAGCCGAAGGGAGCGCCATCCTATCTACGGCCTCGGGATACTGGAGCATAGCGTATGTGCCGACGTTTCCAACTCCTCGGCACATGCCCTTGAAGCTGAGCCAGAGAAGTGTTGACGCGTTGAGCATAACTTGTGCACGACGAGCCTCCCTTGATGGGGGCACTGCGATCCTGAACACGTTGGGCGACTCGATGACACAGCCGCCCCGGCCGGAGACAAGGCGGCTTTCGACACCGCACCGCGACTGCCGGACAGTTTCGCTTTCTACGCTCTCAATACAAAATACCTGGGTAGAGTAGGTCTAGTTCTCAACAACGCCACCAATATCGCGCTGACGCTCACCTTGGTAGCAGTTCCGCGGTAGGCCTTGCAGACCCTGCCGTCGGCGCGCAGGGTCGCGTCTCCGATTCCTAAGACGACTATGTCTAGAACCTTGCCGCGCCGGGTGGCTGTTCGCCCGCAGTCTGCGCTCAAGCGTCCTTGGGGGCCAGCCCCTCCACGTTCGCAATGCATACCCACTAGACTGTCGTAAGTGGCGACGTCCCAAGGGCCTATGAATGGCGATGCACTTACGACCTGCAGTGAAGGCGCCCTCGCCCGATGCGACCCCCGCGAGGATGGGCATCCCCAAGCCGTCGCCCATTCCTGCAGTTAGCGCCCTGGTGGTGACGATTGCCAGGGTACGTGTGGTGGCATATCTCGAGTGGGCTTCTGGTTCATGATTACCGAAAGCGAGGTGGACGAGGCCTAAGGAGGTTATGAGAGCGTGTCCGGTACGAGGTTTGTACGATGGGCTCACCCTTAATAGGAGCCTCGACGGGGACGTGGAGATTGTCGAGTTCAGTGTTGGTTTCTGGTTGTTGGCATGATCCGTAATGATTATATCCCTGTGACTCGAGGAATTGTGTCTGTTGGTGGGTGGTGTTGACAGTGGTTGCTTGCCATAGAGACTTAAGGTGTAAGAGGAAGGGTGACGCACTCATCGTCCTCCGGGGTAGCGAGGATAGGGTCGCCGAGTAAGTGGGGGAAGCGATCTTATATTCGGGTGGAGCAACTAGGTTTGATAGTTAGTAATACTTTGTAACCACAGAAGCAGTGTCCTCGAGATTCATTGTTCGACAGTCGCCGCCATTTCCTGTATACCGGTAAGTATATATCTCTGTATTCGCATGGAGAACGCCATTGTTCAGTAAGAGAATGGTGTACCGCGAAGAGAAGATACGCAGCATCCCAAACTCTACTGCATCGAGACCACCACCTCATCCGCGTTCTCTCCGCGATATCCAGAGAGAGACGTGTACCGCATGGTGGCGAATCTGCGAAGCTTCGGCTTCGTCCGGAGACCTACATACCGAATGACGAAAATACCGTCCAACATTCCAAGGACTTTCACTTGACACACGCGTAATTGTTCATTGGGCGTAGTGCGAATGGAAAGCCGCTTTGTTGTCGTAGACGTCAACCGCATGATGGCCACAGTATAGACTGCGCCGCCCCTGTCTTCCAGGCTTGTCGTATAGCCTATCAGGGGACAAGTAAGTTGATCTTAAGTCCATCCGGTGGAAGGGCTCCGGAAGTTGAATTTACGCACCACCATGGAGGTAATTTTTGAGTCCCGGGCACCGGAGGTTGTGAAGTGAGACGCAGGAGAGACGCAGGATGAGAGCTACGTAGCCTCGCGCCACGCCTAGGTGGACTACATATGACCCCCAAAGGAAGCTGCGGTCAATAACAGGACCCGGGGAATAGGCCACATTCTCTACGCTGGCGTTTCCGTCGTAGTTTCGCTGGTGACGTACCTGGGTAGTCGTCCAGATACGAGACTCGTTCATTCCGCGGAACGCCGTAAACGATTTCTGATGACTCGATGGCCCGCCTTGGAGCACATGGGCGTAGCGCAGAGCCACTTGCACCCCATAATTTGACCCTCGTCCCGGAAAGTTACACCCACGTGGGCGTTTGAAGGGGATTAGGGCGGGACGTTTCTCAGGCTTCTTATCGAAGAGTGCACTGTCATAAGACAAGGGAGTGAGGAGGTGCGGATCATTACAAGACCATCAAGCAAGAAAATACAGAAATGCGCACCAATATATTACGTATTGGATCGTGGGGGTAAGGAAGTGGTTTAACCGGCATTTCGCGCTCGGCAGTCCCATTAGGAAGCGACTTCGCCGAAGCGCCGGAATAACGTCGCAAGAAGACCGTCCTATCTCGCCGCGCCCTGATGACCGTGAAAGAACGGCGCATGCTGGCATCATCAGTATCGGGATTAGGAAGAGTGTTACAATGCTCCGCTGCAGGGATGACATGCAGGATTCTAGAAAAAGAGTAGACTTGGCAGCTGTCGCGGGCCTGAAAGCCTTGCAGCACGGGAGGGTACGTAAGGGTGACATTGGTCGATGTAAGAGGCGAGCATTAGGTCCCTGCCGTCCATGGCGGGAGACACTCGTAGAGCATTGGACGAGGAGGCTGAAACGGGAGTACAACGTGGTGGTACATAGTTTGATCCTCCTCATCGCCCTATTATACCTGACCGCCAACTCAGCACACGCTCCACTGGAAGCACAGCACCCGTGCGGGACTTACCACCTCCGACTCGGCACTCAGTAGGCGTTCCTGTCTGTCTCTCGTACATACACAGCCGTCGTGGCCACCCCGATCGCAAACGCAAGCGCGAGCCGCCATACCTCGCCCCTCCCTCCCCCCTCGCCGATCACCGCCGCCGCCCAGAAGCACGTCCACGCCCGCGCGCGTTCCAGCGGCCCCGCGGCCGGCACCCGGTTGCCGAGGATGACGACCGCGCCGTCGCTCGGGGGCTCGTCCGCGGTTTGCGCGGCGGGGAGCGCCTCGACGCCGACCGAGACGACGTCAGAGAGGTGCGCAGTGCGCAGCCCGGGGAGGCCATCGAGCGAGCGTACGTTCGCGCTCGCCCACCACCACTTCATCCCCCGGGTGGCGTACACGCGCGTTTGCGTTTGCGTCTGTGGCTGCGTCTGCGCCTGAGCTTGGGTTTTTCCTTTGTCATCGGAGGAGGAGGAGGCGTCGGATGTGGCGGAGGCGTCCGAGAGGTCGGGACTCGAGGGGGAGTCCGAGAACCATGGAATCTCGACTGGCTCGCTCGGGCAGCTCGCGGCGTCGCGCGCAAAGCCCGCGTCGAGGCGCTCCA
Source organism: Porogramme epimiltina (assembly GCA_900155495.1). Classification (NCBI taxonomy): domain Eukaryota; kingdom Fungi; phylum Basidiomycota; class Agaricomycetes; order Polyporales; family Polyporaceae; genus Porogramme; species Porogramme epimiltina. The sequence goes on along the minus strand of FTLJ01000046.1, from coordinate 14,754 downwards.
TCTTGCCCGACCACTGCAGCAGCGCGCGCCGCTGCGCCTTGTACGCGTACATCGGCACCGCGTACCCGCACGACTGCAAAGAGGGTGCACGCGGGCGCGAGTAAGCTCTCGGCCACACGCGTTGCATAGCAGCAGGCGACGCACCGTGCTGGCCTTGTGCACGTCGACGACGACGACGGCGCGCGAGCCCGAGAGGCGCGCGGCGGGCGGGACGCGCTGCGCGTACTCGGGCGTGCCAAACTCGTACACGGTTCCGACGCCGAAGAGGCGCACGATGCGCGCCGCGCCCTCGAACGCGCAGAACATGAGCGTGATGCGGCCGTTCTCGCGCACGTGGGCGATCGTTTCGACGCCTGGATAAGAGAAGGGAGAGGGGTGTGAGTCGCGTGACTCGTTGTCGGGACCGGAGGTAGAAGGAGGTTGTCCGGGGATAGAGCGCCTAGAGCGCGCGGCGTAGTGCGTGGAGAGATAGATGATGTGGGGAAAGTGTGGCGAGGGCGCGACTACCGCAGCATGATGCGGATAGACAGGAATGGGTGGAAGAACCAACAGGATAGGGAGGGCGAACGTGATAGGAAAGGAAGGGGGAGAAACAAGACGCACCGCTCCCACTGAGGTCTTCGTACCACACGCGGTGCTTGCTCTCGACGTGGAACGAACCGCGGAGGCCTTTGGGCGAGAGGTTGACGTGCCCGGAACCAGTGAGCGGCGCGGTCGCGACAAAGAACAAGTGCTGCTTCTCGATCCAGGGGATGAGTTCCTCCGGGACGCAGTCCCAGAACTTCACCATGGTGGGCGATTGCTAGTCCTAAACATGACAACGGGATACGGCGGCATTAGGAAGGGAGAGGCTTGGCGTTCGGCGGCGGGGAAGGCGGGGCAGGGCCGCAAGAATGACAGGATAGAAGGGGACTTACACTTGAACTCAAAAGTGGAGGACGGGTGGTGAGTGTTGATGTCAAAGACGCGTTGACGCTGATGGCGGGCCTCTTGCGTCGCCCCAAGCCGAGAGACGAAGAGGGAAGGATGACGCCAGTGCAGTCAGCGCACGTGAGGGCCGCACCGGAGAGACGGTCCAACTATGCCCGGATGGAACAGAGAAGACGAGAGAGAAGACGGGCAAGGTAAAATAGGCAGTGAGAGAAGGGCATCTATTGAATGCACTATGGATACAAAAGCTAATGTACGGGGGGATTAGCAGTGTAGCGTGTTCCACACGTAGGGTGGCGAGAAGGAGGGCATTATAGTACGCGTCCGGTATAGTCACGGGTATGTGGAACGGCGAGTCGTCTCGGGGATAATCACGACCCAACGGTGAAGGACTCCCCGCATCCGCAGGCGTCCTTGATATTCGGGTTCTTGAACGCGAACTTCGCACTGTTAAGGGACATACAATGAGCACAGGAGGAAGAAAATGCGAGGTAACACGCACCTCAGCCCGTCCTCCTTCCAGTCCATCTCGCTCCCGATGATCGAAAACAGCGCCTTGCTGTCGATCAAGACCTTGACCCCGTCCTGTTCGACGACCTCGTCGAACTTGGCGGGCTTCTCCACGTACTCAAGATGGTACGAGAGGCCCGCGCAGCCCTTGTTGCGTACGCCGATGCGGATCATCTGGGGCGTCGGGCTCTTGAGCAGGTTGCGTAACCGCTCAACCGCCGTGGGCGTCTAATGTGCATCACCAAGCATGTCCGAGTCGGTGTCTGCGCTGACATGCAGGGGAGGGAGGGGGACGTACGAGCGTTATCGCAGCCTTCACTGCCCGGATCTTGGGGCGGGCACGTTCGGCCTTGGGTACGGGCGGTGGTCGCGCTGCCACCTGGGGAGAGGACGCATTCGGGGAGAGGGTCTTGGCTGTTGGGGGCTTGGAGGATGATGACGGCACCGCGACTGGGGGAGTCTCGCCCAGTAGTGGTGTCGATGGGGTTGACGTGGACGCGGCGGACGTGCTGGGGGTCGAAGGAGGGGGACGGTCATGAGAGAGAGCGGACATCATCGCATGGCGGTGACTTGGGAGGTAGACGAGGGCGCGTGTGGAGGAAGGGCCGGCGAGGAAAGCATGAGAGTGAGCTCGCTGTATGCGAGCGAGTGTGGATGCCATCGTTGTGGATGAGAGAGAGGTTGTGGTCGTCGTGGAGGACGGTGTCGGGGATGAGGTCGGCGGAAGAGTCGAGGCCGAGGGCACCCGATGGAGATGTCATAAATTCGAAATCGTAAGGGCAGAAGAAATTACATAAGATGTGGGGTAACTTTCGTGGCCCAATCACATGCCGCGCATTTCCGCCAAGCATGTCCTGCCCTGGACCTAATCTGGACCTATCCAGGCCGTCCCCAGACTTATCCGGACGCTATCTCCGCGTTTTCGCTCTTGTTTTTCTCCCCAGCGTCCGCGCCTCTTGGGCCTCTGAGCTCCAGCCCTCCAGCGTTCAAGTTCGAGTTTCAAGCGTCGGACGGTTCCAGGGTAGCCCGTTGCACACCTACTCCACTCTCTCTTACATCTCCCACACTCCGACCTCTTCTTCTCCCGCCTTGCTCCCCGACGCCGCCTTCCTCGCTTCTCTCGGCCTCTGAGTGGAGCGCTTGCATCCCCAAAATACCAGCAACTCTCGCTGAGACCTCCACTCGACCTCGACTGTAGGAAAGGCGTACGAATCCTTTAGTATTTGGTGGGACGGTGGAGCTAGAGAGCGTCTGCAAGTGGATGCGGTCTATTGGGAGGGGCGGAAAAGAGTGTGTGATGTCTGTAACCTCTCTACCGGTATGGTTCCTGCACATCCTTGAATACAAGTCGCATAGAGTCCGCACCGTGATAGAGGGTGAACGTTGGAACTTCTGCACCTGGGTGCGTGATCAACCTCGTCGCGAGGTGCACTTCCACAGCACACTTCGCGTTCAAAAAAGCGACAGCGGAGAACGGAGAACGGAGGCCTTGGGCACGAGTCTTACAATCAACACAGCGGATGTGTTATATTACTTGTGCACTACTCCCATGCGTTAGGGCATTATGGCACGGGCCACGATGGTGCTCATCTGACCCCCGTTGACCCATATGCAGAAGCCGTCTTGACTCATCCTCCAGTCTTCTTGCCGACGAGAGTTCGCCCCCTCCTGGTCACCGTGTTGGACTCGGTCGGCCGAAAGTACTGGTCCCAGTCACGCAATTGGCCCACTGATCTCAGCGCGAACGCCTTGCGGCCACCCCTGCATACTTATCTTCGGCAGTCCTTATCCAAGTCCCCACACCCACCCTCGGGCCCACCACACCAAATGGTCAAGTTCTACGACACAATCCCGCCCGAGCTCGTCCCCTGGCTACTCAAGCAGGAGCTCTTCTGGGTCGCGACTGCGCCCCTGGGCCCCGAGGGACACATCAACGTCTCCCCCAAGGGTGTCCGCGACTCCTTCCACGTCGTTTCCCCCACCCGTGTCTGGTACCAAGATCTTTCCGGCTCCGGCGTCGAGACGATCTCGCACATCCGCGAGAATGGACGCATGACGATCATGTTCAGCGCGTTCGACGGCCCGCCGCGCATCATGCGCCTTTTCGGCACCGGTGCGTCCACCCGTCCTCCCTCCTCGCGCTCGCCCCTGTCGCGCGACTGACGAGGCACGCCCCCGATGCCACTAGGATCGGTGCACGAGTTCGGCTCGCGCGAGTATGAAGCGCTCATCCCGCCCGAGGAGCGCCGCCCAGGCTCGCGCGCCGCCATCGTCCTCGACGTGCACAAGGTCAGCACGGTACGTACGCCCCTCCCCCCTCTCGCGCACGTCCGCGGCTTGACGTCTGCTTCCTCCCTCCCCTCCACCCCCCTCGCGCGCGCGCAGTCGTGCGGGTACGCGGTGCCGTACTACGACTTCCGCGGGCACCGCAACGGGCTCCTCGACTTCTTCGACAAGCGCGAGCGCACGGAGCGCGCCGCGCCCCCCGCGGAGCCTGCGGCAGGCGCGCCCGTCGCGGGCGGCCTCAAGGCGTACTGGGCGGACAACAACGCGCGGAGCCTCGACGGGCTCCCGGGGCTGCGCGCCGCGCTGTGCGCGCCGGCGGACGTGCCCTTTTTCGAGGAGCGCATGCGTCGCGCGGGTGCGGTCGCTCCGGGGTCGACGGGGAACGGGTGCGTGAATGTTGGGAAGGAGAACGGGCATGCGAATGGGAAGGTGAACGGGGTGGTGGCGGTCATGGGTTTGGGGTCTGTGGATAGGCGGAGGGTGGAGGACTGGGCTGTCGCGTTCGTGCTTGGAGTCGGGGTCGCTGCGGTGTATGCGAAGGTCGCGGGGGCTGTGTAGGCTGTGAGTCGCTTGTACGTTGTATGATTTCTTTTGTTGTACAGTAACCTGCGTCTTCGGATGCATCTATCGTCTAGTGCCTGCAATATACTTCAAGGCCGACTACCAGAGGCTGAGCGTCCTTTGACGTTATGCAGTACTGACATACTTGGAGCCCGAGTACATGATGACGCCCAGGTTCCTTCATTTGCACTCAACGCGAGCCCTCACTACCGCAACCTCTTCTCAGGCCCGCTAACGCAGGTACACACCTAGATCAAGACGAACATAGACAATGATAGGATTACGCCGCGTCCGTAGACCTCCTCCACGAGACGTGCTCGCGACCACCGTCACGCTCTTAGAAGCACTAGACACTGCATCGGACGCCATCTCCGTTGCTGTTCCCCTCTTCGGAATTATCGTCCGATCAGCGCTCGGACTCACGAAGATGCTTGAGGTACCCTCCTATCCACCTACCACGATGAGTTGAGACTTTCTTCACACTAACGTCACCAATCTAGAAAGTGGGTGCGAGCCAGGAGGGATTCGTTCAGTTGGCCGCCCGCGCGGCTTCGGTCCTCGAACACATTCAGAAGCGAATTAATCCAGAAGACTGCGAGATCGGGGAAGATATTACGCAGAACCTTGAGGACCTCCATAAGTGCGGTTGTTTCGCCTTCGTTTGTTCATCACAACAGCTCATCCGTGACCCACATAGGCTGATCAGCGACATCCAGCGCGATGTCGAACGCGAACTTCAACGCCCTGCAGTCCACCGTTTCTTCCATCAAGCTTCAATAACATCGACTTTGAACAAACGGACGCAGGATCTACAGGATGCGCGCGAGCAGTTCAACGTACGACATCGAGATAGCGTTGTCTGTTGTATTCTATGCTTACTTTCTGTGCTTGGTATTCTCGTAGATGGCATGCCTGATCTCCCTCAGGAAAAGCGCCCAACAGCAGGCTAGGTACGACAGCAGCCTTCAGGTATGTTGACTGGTGCATGTAGTGGTTACCCGTTGTGAATATCGTGCTTACTGGGTCGAGCCTTTAGATTAAGATCGTGAGGTGGGCCGACCTCAAGATCATCCGAAAACGCCCGGGTATATGCAAGGTATTCGATCGCTATGAGGCGAATGAATACGAGGCTTTCTGGGAAGGCCGTCCTGGCGTTGTGATCGTTAGGGAGCTCCGCAATTGCTCGCCCAGGTCTAAGGCAAGAACTTTGTTTTGATATTTGGCAGGCATTGCTGACGATTGCGTTTAGGTGTCCATGAACTCGTTGGTTCCGAGTCTTTATAATCCCAACATGTGAGCATTATACGTCTTACTCTCATTGGTCCTCAGACAGCATCTTATTCCACACCAGGCATGGGTACCATCTGCACTTCGCGCAAGTCCTTGGGCGATCTCATAGCTCAATTGTGAAGTCATTCTACATACTTGACACCGGTAGGCATATCCTTCTCGATGACGTCATAGATAGGCTGATCGCGTAAACCGGTTGAATAGGCAATCACCCGCTGAGCCACGATCTAGTGGTTAGGGACCCAAAGTGCCTCGTGAAGAATTGGTTGAAGCATGTGCGCACTTCATATCGACGATAGAGGAATAATCGCTCACCGTCGTATAGCTGATAGACTTCAGTGTTTGTATACTAACTTCGGATGCACGTACCCCATGATAGGCTGACTTCTATATTTTAAGAGTGCCTACCAGTTTGCGGCGAGCATAAACATTCCTGTGTATAATGTGAGTACGTGTTCCTCTACTTTGTGAGTATCAAGGCGTCCGACTTGGTACCTTCAAGCCTGCGAAAGCACACTGGCACAGACACCATGTCTGCCTGCCTTCCGCGATGCTCAACGACGAGGGCCGGCTAATCATCGATCCCTCTGATTTATTTGGCGCAAACTACGACTGCATTCGTAGATGTATCCATCTGCTGTATAATCAAGTATGTTCTTAACGTTGTGTTCACACGCGTCTTTACTCAACGTCGTTATGCAGGCTCAGGGGAATGCCCGGGAATACGAAGGTATCACATGGGTTTCCGTCCCCATGTTATTCTATCCGTCTAACGGAATATATTGTTCAGACAAACGCACGCGATCACAACAGCCACTTTCTCCCACCGTGAATTTACTCTCTGCGTTACGCTCTCATCAGGAATCACCCTCCCTTCAAGAATACATAGACAAATTCATCGAATCAGAGATAGGATGCATGTTTTCGGCTTCGCGATTCGCCTTTCCCGCCGAGGCTAAATTGGGAGACTACGGCTATATCTCCAAGAGCGCCACCGGGGACCGCTTCGTTGTTCTTGGGAATGTGGAGGATTTGGTCGGATATCCGGTAACTTTCAACGTCGACTACTCTGGTTACGACGCGAATGGAGGCCCCTCACCGCCGTGGAAACCCGTTAAGCGGCTGCAAGAGTTGATTAGGTGGGTCTGGCATGCCTGTTGTAACCGTGACCAAGGGATATGGAATATTGACCTCCTCTCAATCTAACAGCTATGAATTCATTCTGGACCCCAAAGACCCAGGATACAACGGTCGTGCTACGTTCGCTCTCACTCGATGCTTTATCTCCGATAACCTAGTGCGAAATTTCTTCTGGAATTACGCAGAAGATATCGCCCAGAATCACGGACTTTCTCTGAGCGAGGTTTTACTAGGTATGTGTGGGCTTTCGCGAGAGAATTTACTCTAATACGACTATTTGGTGCAGTTACATATCGGGAGTGCAGTGCGAGCGTGGATGAAGACAATTCTACCTTCCCTCTACCAGAGGAACCATCAGACCTACTTGGGGAGCGTTAGTCGGTCATTCTCTGAATGCCCCCTAACCTCCGAACCGAGCCGGACAGGATGTGAAGGTGTGCCGCCGAAGGTCTACTTCCACCAAAATATGTTCTACGAGGGCGTGCACCCTCCTGATTCTCTTGGGTATTGGTCACCAAACCGAAACCGTGTCGCGGACGAACCGGAGCAAACAATGAACCATATTCCGGGGTTTAGATTGTCATCCCAGCACGTATTCATTTATTACATCAATAACGTGGCGGGGCTAATCCTTTGCTTTCAGGTACAAGGAAAATTATACGTACCTCTCACCTTTGGAAGGTGAGGTGGTCAAGACGCTGAATCTACTCAGAAGGGGGGATTCTGGATGCACAGACATAAGAAGATATTAGATATTCCTATGAGACCCCGATGTCGTTGTACGCTGGTCACTGAGAGCACATATATTTTGAGGGGTTTTTCTTTCGTGTGTGAACTGACCAGTGACGAGTCTCGTGCGTTGGTATGAGCGATTGAGGGACGCGACCCGTGACTGTATTCAATCGGTCATTGAGGGCCTCGCAAGGTCGCGATGATGTTGAACTAGCGTTTCTCAGCTGGGAAGATTATACATTCAATACAGTTGCTCGCTTGAGGACGTTTGGGCGTTTTCGATGGCTAGCCACTGCAGCTCCGCTCTGAGTCTTTGTAAATCCCAGGCGACCGACTCAAGCTATGACCGGAGGCTGGCGACGCCTACTAGTATATCAACACTAGTATTTAATCCGTCCCGTGAGATCTTCGTGCACATCACGAAGCATTCATTTCCCTCCTGCGACTCAGAGTATGCTAATAACACTGGCCCTCAACTCTACGACTGCGAATGACTACAGAAGCAACTAAAGCATGATGGCATGATACTATATGCTACCCAAGGACGTTCGAACGAACCTCCGTTAATAGATAAAACATGAAGCGCGAGAGACTATCACGGAAAGAGATACCAGGGAATGCAAGAACTAAGAACGCACACTGGCACATGTACCCTGTTACACCCAACTTTGTACTCTTCATCATTGATTTTGGACCATATCTATTCATTCGTATCCCCGTCGTGACTCTGGATACACTGTTCATCGTGTGAACCCCTTTCCAATACCCCTACAACTACGAGTGGCCAGAGGTCCGTGTACAGTTGTGCCGTGTTCTGCCCAAGAAAGTAACCAGTCTCTGCGAATGGATGAAACAAACTCAGAGTGAAACACCCAGGACTGCCACGGAAAGAGACAATAGAAATACGGAGCCATGGACATCTATGATACCGCCGACGAGATTATACACCCCACCAGTCGCGAGGTTATGCTTCCTCAACCTCGAGAGTGTGTTTCAACTCCGGTCGTGTCACACTCCCAGTGATCGACCTCACCTCCCTCCCCGCTCTCAAGGGATCCGCCTTGCATGTGCACTTCGCCCGGTCCGGCAGTCCCCATGGCAGCCCTAGGGGCGGCGACAAAGCTCGGGAGAGAATTATCGGAGTGTGACGAGACGTAGGCAGGGTCGTCGGAGTCGACCTTGACAGACCGGAGATTGGCTTCCCGCAGGTTGATGAGGAAGCGGGAGATGAGGGTTGCTGTGAGTATGAGTGGCCTTACTGGACTATATTATACAATACTGCTCGTCTCACAGGGATCCATGGGGATTCGTCGGGATTCGTCGGGACTCATAGTGATTCACGAGGAACATATCGCCAAGCACAAACATTGTGGCGTTTCCCCGTGAATCCTTGGGAATCACCGTGAAACACATCAGTTTCCAGTAAAATCACGCATTTGCTCACCAAATCACCACCAAGATGGAATTCTGCTTACCACAATGTTTCCCAACGAATCCCAACCCCAGTCGAGTTATCGCATCCCAGCGTTTCCCAACGTTTCCCAACGCCACCTAACGCCACCCAATCTCACCCGGAGCTCAGCGCTCATTATCTGATGGGCAATCAGCTGACGCAGCGAGATGATGAGTCATCAAGAAAGCTTAGTCATACACCCCATTAGAGAATTGGTTCCTCCCGCCATCATCGTTCTTCGCCCCAGGACTGTTGTACGCATACACCTGTACACTAAGGGGGCTCTACATCCACCTGCTCCATAAGAAGCTTTCCTGCCGCCACCTTAAACCATGTCTACCACGGTCCCTCAGGTAAGCAGCCACTCTTCCACCCGCCTAAGATGGTTCCAATCCCAACAGTCAGCGGCGACAAAGCCTGTGCGCGCGGGCTACGACGATTTTGTCGTATTCCGGACGGAGACTGATGAACGGTTGACTCAGTTCGAATCCACGATGCTCGAGATCGAAGGAGCAGTCGAAGAGCTTTGCGAATGGATCTACTACCTCAAAGGGAGAACCGCCCTGGAAACATGATGGTGCAAGAACAGCAACGAACCGAGTCGAACCCCACCATCCCGAACCTGCAGTTCACACGATATACCTCCCAACTCTCCGTGAATGCGTAAGTCCCCACAGCGCTTTCCTCTCACAGCTCCACAGGTTCCTTCTGGTCTTGCTTCCGTCCAATCGCGAGCCTGGGCTCGCCCTCAGGTCCTTCTGCAGGGGCGGATCCGTCTTCCCACTGCCCTCCGGTCAAGATGTCATTCACGCAAAGACTCCTCATGTTCGGCTGTAAGAAGCGGAAGGAATTCGGTGAGAGGATATACAACGCCGCGCCTGACAAGTGCCAGTACGTCGCACCGTCTTCGTGTTACTCTGTCCTCGTTATATCCTTCTACTATTGGGAGAACGGAGTCTGTCTTCATCGAAGCGTCGTCCCCGTCATCCCCGACCCGCATATTGCTTTGTACCACATCCTGCCTCTCACCCGCTCTGTGTCGCCGTTAAGTTGTCTTTCTCGTACATACTCGTATCATACTCTGCTTTCTGTTATCTCCTATCATACTTGCTCTTCAAAGTTCATGTACGCGCACGTCAAATGATCAATTGGAATGTCATATTGCTACGCATCCCAGATCCAGCGTCTGAGTAAACCTGATAAGGCTTGTTATTCACGTGAATCAAGGGCCTGCGCACTTTCCCAGTTGCCCGTTGCTCTCTCCCATCGAATGATATACGATACCATCGGAAACATAACGTGTATGTCCTGTTTGTAGGTTCTAGAGAGGATCTGTGCTGATCAACCATTCGGATAGTTGTTGGAATTCCAATTTCCGCACCCCCTCGGCGAAAAGCCTCCAGGCGTCTTTCTTTCACCTCTCTTCTACCAACTATGCAGCTACAGGCATTCCACTATCTACTGCATGGAGGCGCTCACCTATCGAGAGTTTGCAGGCTCGCCTGACCAAGAGTACTAGTGTCCTCAACCCGGATCGTACTAGGGGCCAAGCACGCTGTCGGTCGAACAATGGACGAGGGCGAGCATTCGTCGTCAACGAATTCTATCTCATCGTCGCCCATGCCCCAGTCCCCTTCACCAAGCAGGGCAGCCTCACCAACGCTCCGGGCAGGTGGGACCGGGATACCGCCTCTGAGGATGTCGTGAGAACAGTCCGCTGGAACAGGGGGTGAAGTAGCGGAAGAGAGTTTCGCGGAAGAAGACTCGTCCTGTGGTAATAGCATAGACGGGAGCCCGAACGGTGATGGGTCCCTTCTACCGTTAGGGGTAGAACATGCCGGCACCAGAAGCTCTGAAGGTGTGCCTAGCGTATCGTTGCTCTCGCTTTTAATATGAATACCTGCAGCAATGTGGATGAGTCTCGTGTACAGCCGGAGGGTGGCGGGGACGTACGAGTATCCACTAGCACAGAGCCACCGAGCCGGACCTTCGAGCTGTATGAACTTGACGCAGTCCTATTGCGAGATTCGGCAGTCGCCTGCATAGGCTTTGGTGCAGGGCGAATAGCAGACACCTCCACGATGTCATCATCGTCGGACGAGTCGAGAATGATGACATCGTCAGATGAGTCGACGACGATGAACTCGTCCCCAACTTCACGCTTAACTTGGGGCACAACCTTCGAACGGGAAGGATCTATATTCGACTTGGTCGCCTTCACCGCCTTTTGCTTTTTGTTGTGTTGCGAAGAAGGTCCAGCTGATTCCCCACCAATGAAGTCTAGCAATGTTGCTCCTTGAGGCACGTCTTTACGTTTCTTCGGGTTGGCCATTAGGGGTCATTAAAGTGATAGCGAAGACAGAAAGGATGATACGAAATTTGGGTTGAAATACGGATTAGGATGTGCGAGACGAGTTATAGTATAAGCATGGTAGAGCGAAGATGTGAGGATAAGTGGTGGTGGTTCGAGGGCAAGTCGGTAACTGCCGACTTCCAGCTGACGAGACCCCTGTCTGCCTGCACTCCGTCAAGCAACCGGGCCCCCACACGGCAATCCACGTCCGAACTCTAGTAGGAACCTCCGAGATGGTGAGGGTGGAGGTCGGGCTCGGGGGCACGGACGGGGTGCTCGCGGACGGAGTGCTGGTGGACAAGCGGGGTGTCTCGTGGTGATGTCTACTAGCTATCGCCATGGGTTTCGAAGCCGGTCAGTTTCATGGGCGAGTCATGTACCACTTAACCATGATGCTGCATTAGCTCATGCCAATTAGTAGTTACCACACTAAAAGATACAGGACGGCACGCGGATGCGGTGACCCACCCAGATATAGTGCACAATTGTGATGCCGAGGTGTTGCAGGCCGGGTATCCGCGGAGCGAGCGAGCAGAGCGAATAGTGCAGGCCTATCTAGTAGGGCAATAGAATGCCCATCATGATGTTGAGCTGCGGGCCAGGCCGGGCGGCCGTGCAATGTCAGACGGGGAGGTGCGTGCGCGTGTATCAGAGGTGAGGACGCACTATGCACAAGCTTGTCCGTGTACTCCTTGCTGATAGGACGGGTGTCCTTGCTCACACTTGAGTAGAGTGGGCCGTTTCCGGCGGGGACGATTGACTCGGCTGCTTCGGGATCTTGGAAAGTGCATCGTGGCCAGCAAGGGAGAGGATGTGTGGGACATGGTCGCGATTGTGCTTCTCGGCGAGGGACGAACACTCCAGCGTTGGGAGGAGCTGGGTCTCGAACATGGTGATGTCGAATTGGTCCCGCAAAGCTGCGCGTGGGCTCGTGCACGGAGCAGGCGTCGGTGTGATATGTGACTTGGAGGGCGGTGTCGACGCCGAGCACGCAGTCGAAGCTCTCGTTTGCCGAGATCAGCTATATGACGTGCTTGTCAGCCAATGGGATCCATAGAGGAAGACGATGGCGAACTCACCTCGAGCGACGTCTTTGTGACGAACCCGCCGTCCAT